>CAHIKZ030004263.1:435000-582500 GCA_903632075.3 Acanthosepion pharaonis
AATATCCTATATATAATACAGCGCTTATTGTATATCTGCATTACGTTCCCTACATTCTTTTGCAAACGAGATATATAAGAGACAATCTTGCATATCTTCTAATAATCTGCATAATTAGCGCCTCGTTAAGAGAGTGAAGATTGTCAACACTTCACTAGAGCCGTGATTCTTTAAACCACATATAAAAATTTATAGGTATATATTTTAATTCTTAGTGTTCCTCTCATTGACATGCAATAAAGCGATTATATCAAATCAATTGCTCCGTATACTGAAGTTGGTTCAATGTGACGTGCTAGATATTTTTTTTCTCTTCAGAATCCATCTTGCACATTTATAGATCTACTATCTGGCTGTGCATTCAATATTGCTGTCATATCTGGTCTGTTGCTCCTGCTGTATATTTCGGGATTCTTGACAAAATTCAAATAGTGAACAGTAATATAATCGATCCTGTCCTGCCATCTCCATTTCAGTAACATTCTCACAGAGGTGAAGTGGTTTCTCTCCGTCTTTCTTCAAATATTTTCATGGTAACTACTTTGATCAGCATTTTCCCTGGTGACCCGAGTACATGAATTTAACATTGGCAGCTAAGTCTCACCATTAGACTGTTGAACTAGCTCGAATCAACAAGTAGTTATATTCGAACAGTTTCTTTTCTTGCATGAGGAACTCCTTCGGACTTCTTGATACCAAGCCCCACTCCCATTTCACAAAATCGCGACTTTCTGTCTTCCTTAGAACTGCTCATTTATTGTCTTTTCTTCACTCCTCCTCTCAAAAGTTTCCTCATCCTATTTCCCTCCCCGTAATCCACTGCGTCGTCGTGGCATTAGCATTATCGCTTTTCACAAGAAAAAGGCTTAAAGACTAATATTACATGCTCATAATTTATTCCATTGGAATCATAAATACGATCCAATTCATCAGACCTACAAATTCAAAAAGAAAACAGAAAAAAACAACTCCGGAAAAAAAAATAAAATTTAGAGAGAGTGTAAGTATCAGAGTGTGGGACGAATGTTAGAGAGGGGTAGCAGACGAGAGAAGGTGGGGGATTAAAAATTAACAGAGAGAAGTTTTAGAGAGGGGAGTCAAAGACGGTTTAAGTGAGAGAAATATGAATGTTGTATGCATGTATATATTTATATATTTTATATATTATATTTTATATATATATATATATATATATATATATATATATATATATATATATATATATATATGAAAATATATAGAAAATAGGAAGGAACTGGTTAGGTAAATAATCCAAATAATCCAAAGTTCCTTAGTATTTTAGTTATTATTTTTAAAAATAATGCTCGATACAAAAGTAGAGCATAAATATAATTATTTATTTGAAAATATGATTCCAACTCGCGACATAAGAGGTCTCATGTTTCAAAACAAGAGCCGAAAACTTCAATATAATTATTTGAATTAAATTGAGTTAAAGTGAGCTCTGTTCCATCTTCAAGCGAATTTTTTTTGGAATAACGTATTTCTGAAATTTACACGCATGCAAGACTAGGGTTAATACATCTTCCGTTTCAAATTTAGACACCCCCATCTTTCCCTGACTTGACATCCATGAAAGTAACTCTATATTGATACTTATAATTAACACCCAACACACGCCTACCCAATTTAAACAATTCGCCCTGGCTGTTACTATGGAAATTTTGATTTCAATTATTAAAACACGTAAATTTCAGAAATATGTTATTCCAAAAAAATTTCGCTTGAAGATGGAACAGAGCTCACTTTAACTCAATTTAATTCAAATAATTATATTGAAGTTTTCGGCTCTTGTTTTGAAACATGAGACCTCTTATGTCGCGAGTTGGAATCATATTTTTAAATAAATAATTATATATATATATATATATATATACACACACACACACACACACATATATATATATATATATATATATATATATATATATGTGTGTGTGTGTGTGTGTGTGTGTGTGTGTAGTAATTCGTTGGTATAATCCAGGTGAGTCCTATTAACACAACATGAAATTTATATATTCATATATATATTTATATATTCATATATATATATATATATATATATATATATATATATATATATATATATATATATATATATATATCTGGTAACACTGAATCGGTTCAAATGACTGACACACACGGTGAACAACGGACCCACTGGTTTTGTTATTGAACATAAACGGTAAATCCACCAGCGCCTTTCGACGGACCATCGTGAAGGCAGTAAGGTTTTGACGCATTGGTTTTCTTCCTCAACCATTGAGGGAAATTGGCTTGAGAGCACCCGTGCTTTTCTTGCTCAGGTCTTTTCAGATCCTCGATGATACACAATATGCAGATCACTAGAGAGACAGAGGTGTCACACACGACACAAACATAAAACTGAACGAGGATGAACTTTGAAGATGGAAGCCTGAGTATAAATGTTGGTATCATTATTAAAGCCTTGAAGGATATTTTTCCTCGCACCATTGCTCGTTTTTGAAGACAGTGGGGCTGACACAAAACGTTTTAACATGTTCTATTTCTAGCTGAATAACAAAACGGGTTTTTCAGTTATTCTTACGAGAAATTGTGTTAATATGGCTAAACGTATTATCTAAAAACATGAAAAATGAAACTCAATTAGTATAGTGTTGTCTTAGATATTAAACATTTTGTGGAATGGACAATTATGCTGTTACACGATTTGGACAATGTTGCTGTTACACCCAATATATATATATATATATATATATATATATATATATATATATATATATATATATATATATATATATATATATATATATATCTGTGTGTGTGTGTGTGTGTATATTTTCTTCTGATAAGCTGTTTGCTTATAATATCCCATGTCATACATAATTTTCAAACTTTCATTTGTTCAAAATGTTGAACTTACAGACATAGACATCACCAATTTTTGTCATTTACACATTCTATGAAAAAAAAGGTAGTTCGTTTTCTTTTTTCACAAATGGTAGCAAACATAATATACTTTCGGAAAATACACTGGCAATCTAGACCCATGTCGAGCAACGCGTCCCATGAAGTGATTCTATACCTAGCATCTCATGCAACACAGCACATTCCATACATTTGTACGCAGACATCTTCTTAATCTTCTTTATGATAAGCAAAAATGACGTAAATTAAATATTTACTAAATTGTCTTATATTTACATATTTGTCTTTACCGCTGCTTTCAAATACTTACCTACAAACTTTCACTCTCGAACACTTGAACATTATTTCAGCCAGAGTAAAGAGTTCACTTCTCTTTTCAAACATTATTTGCAAACCAGACTTTTGTAAATGTATTTTTTAACCCTTAAATCATAGTCTATTTTTCTCAAATTATTTTCACGTAGATTTTATTCTGTATTAGCGAATCCGACAAATATTCGTTTTCCTACTTGTTTAGAATCATATTTTCCTTTCGTTTTTTTACACGGACTTAAGATGGGATTAATATGATGAAAAAACCGCCTGTATAGCGTCTATTAGAAAATATTGTTAAAGGCTACATAAGACTACGAAAGTTAATGGTTAACAATCTTGTCTCGCAAGATCAATTCCGACTGCAAAAGGGCGTTCAATCTTCTCTGGGAGCCATATCTAAGCTAAGTATTGAAAATCATGAGCGTACGAAATTTTAAAATACGCATCTCTAAAAGCCTCTCTTATAAATCCAATATAAAAAAATATACTGTTAATTCATAGAATTATAATAAAAGTTTATACGACAGAAGATTCCTATAAGATTATGATTATTTTAATTTTGAATTAACGATTATTATAATCACTTTAATTAACGATTATTATAATCACTTTAATTCAATTATCTCAGTCTTATTCTGAATTTTTATAAGGGATACCGTGAATAGACTCTGTAAAATGGCCAAGGACATATTTGGAGAACTGGAATTTCTGCAAGAATTCTTGGAACCATTCTGAACTATTGTAGGAACAAAAATAACCGAGAAAGAAAAGGTGAATGAAAGGACTAAGCCTCTGTCGTAAGAAGACATAATGTATGGTCCTTAGCAATGGAAGCCCATTTATAACCTACGAATAGCAGAATGTGATCCACGTAACGAGGTTTTTTCATCCCTGAATTGTATACGGTCTGTTGATATGATCTGTTCATCTCGAGATTTTTCGACAAAATTCAAAGATGCATATTCAATTTTATCGGTTCTGACATGGCATCTCGACTTCAGTCACTTTCTCACGGACCTGATGTTGTTTCCCTCTGTCTTTTCTATAAATATTTTTATGGCAACTGCTCTGAGAGGCTATATTAACTGGTGCCCCGAATGCATGAATTTAAGCGTACTACGAGTTTAGCACCTCGGCCCCAAACATCTACTCTCGAAACAGTTAAATATAACCGCCTCTTCTACTCCAACAGCTTCATCTCTCGCACTTCCCAACAGCGGAACTCCCTTCATCTTAATTTCTTCCCTGATAATTATAATCTTCAAAAATTTAAAAGTAATGTCAATCGACATCTTATGCCTTGACCCCCTGTTCTTGTATTTATCCTTTCCTCAATTACCTCCTATACATATCGTTTTTTTTTACTTACATTCTGTAACCCCTTGCGTACTATCGGCACTCCCACCTTGCTTGGGGTGGAACACTTATAAAATGTGTATGGCGTAACAGAAACTAGAAGGAATAGATTGACAAAAGTTACATGCCGCTCCCGAGCGAAGAGATTATGTTGAGCCATGTTTTCCCCTTCTTAAAGGACGTGGCACATAAAACCAGTCACAACTCCAGGATCTAATGAATGATTTCTGTTGTAGCATACCCACGGACGATAATGGGTATGTCCCCAGTCACATAAATACAGTAGTAAATACTGTATGTTGGTCTGCATTTGGAGATTCATTGTGGAATTCACTTGACTCAATTCTAGCAATTGACTACTTCTTCAACGCACCGCTGGCGAATCTTATATATGTTGCTCTTGTCCTAAGTATTATCGTTCATTACCAACCTTCGTGTGATTATTCTATTCAGTAACCTTCCCTAGGTTATAAAACTTTTCATATAAGTAATATTCGATTGTTAAATATTTCTGCTTATGCAGTGCATTCATGTACAGCGTATCAGATTCTCTAACTGAATTTCTATAGCGAGCCACCTTTATTTCTTGAACATCCTTTCTTTCCAGTAGCCTGTATGGAAAAGCAATCAAAAAGGATTTGTTAAATATTCTAATATTATTGAATCGAAATACTCGAATATTACATCTTCCGTTCGGGATGCATTATGTATAAAATGGAAGGGGGATGGGTATAGTGAAATGCATCCGTATGTTTTACTCTAGTAAGGTTCTTCAAAGTTGTTGCCCTGCCTTCTCGCGCTTTCTACCCCATTCCTGTTTGATAATAAGATGCATGCCGACTCATCTGCATGTAATGTACGTCCCTTTCTAGCATCATTCAATCAGCTCTCTCATTTATTTGCACAGATATGCTTCTACAAGCAATAATGTTGGAATAGACGATTACTTATGTAATTGGCGGAAAATCATTCTTCAGTAAGAAGCGTTAACTGTCCATTATGTAAAGGAGTGTGCATTTTAGAAAATAGACAAAAACAAAATATATATATATATATATATATATGCGTGTATTTATATATATGCACCTATATATATATATATATACACGCATAGACACATTTATAAATACATATATATAGAGAGAGACATATAGATGCTATATATATATAACTCGACATAAACTTATATATAGATATGTATGTATCTTACAAATATTACAAACATTATATAAGTGCGTGTAATTGTAATTTACATACATACACACATATAAATATATATATATATATATATAGAGAGAGAGAGAAAACCAAAAGTCCATATATATATATATATATATATATATATATATATATATATATATGTTAATGTGTTAATGTAATGAAGTAAACTTGTATATTCCTATTATCTATTTTATTTAGCTGAACAGCTTACAGTATGCATTCACACAGACATATATATATATATATATATATATATATATATATATATATATATATATATATGTATGTATTCAAAACTTCTACATTTGTGCGAGATTAAAAGTCACTATCAAATCAGAATCTCTCTACCTATCTCTGTGCATATATATATATATATATATATATATATATATATATATATATATATATATATATATGAGAGAGAGAGAGAGATAGAGATACAGGCACACATACACAACAGCGAATATACTCTATCATCCGATGCCCACTTAAACATATAAGAATCTTCACAAACCTACCTACACATTGAGTTTCCTTTTGTGTAATACAGGTGTCACATGTCTCACCCATTATAATTAAACAAAACGTAATTGAAAATACATTTGTTTCTGACTTTTTTGTTTTCTCTCAATCTCTACAAAGATGTAAAAAAATGTGAAACATGTCTGACGCTATTTAGCGGTCGCGTGACAATTAAAAGCGAGAAATAATTAAGGAGAGAAGAAGCTATCACGAAAGACATACTGAGCGATGTTAATTTTTAACAAAGAAAAGTGGTAAACATTTTCATTAGCGAAAAAAAGTTGTTTTTTTCGCAAAAGATAGGAAATTCGTAAGATCTCGGATCTGTCGGAATTAATTTGTGCTATGACGCGGCGAATAAAAGATTACAATCTGCCCATGGCAATAATGAATATTTCAAATTGGTCAAGTGGCCTACAAAACAGAATGCTGGAAGATAATCGTAATCAGGTCAATGATGCGACCGAGAAAAAGATCAGTTTAGAAAAAAAAAGAGAATGGAAAAGAGAAAAAGGGAAAGAATAAACCATTAACTATCTTTCGGAGATATCATTTGGTTTTGGGAAAAGACACCTGTTTTATGTTCAGACCTTGGCATGAAAAAGTTTGTTACCAGGAAAGATTGTTGACGATAGGTGTACGAAGGCGTTGAGATTACAAAGAAATTCACTTGACCATTCTGATGATAATCATTTGACGAAAATCTCGTTGATAAATTCCAGATGACATTCGGTTAAGATAGAGATTAAGGACCACACCACGAGTCGTAGGGGTCTGGTGGAGGAAAAGAAAGAAAAGAAAAAAGGAAGATAATTTTTTTTTCCCCTTTGAGCGATAATTTTAAACTGAGGCCAGTCTAGCCACACCCACGCTGCTGAGCGTTCATTGGCTGAATTGTGGCTTGAGCAATGGGCGAAGGTAAACATATGAGAAGGAGGGGAGGCCTGTTGACGCCTCTAAGGGGATTGGTATGAGATACCACTATGAGAAAGAAGGGAACCCTGTTGACGCCCCCTGAGGGGATTGGTGTGAGACACCAATATGAGAAAGGGAGAATTTAGGAGGGCGATTCCCTTAAGAACCCCTCTAAATCAGAAAGTAATGGACTTCCAAAACTGGAAAGTGATAAATTTTCCTGTCCGAAAACAAAGAAAATCCTTGTGGCGGATTTAGAATTATCGAGAACCCAAATCACGACAGGCCCACACCCGGTTTTGGTCGGCGTCCATATAAACGGAGTAGACAGAGAGAGATCGGCAGAGTTCCGAGGTGACGCAGACAGAGTTGAGCTGTGAGCTCTGAGACCAGCCTCGCAGGAAGCTGACTGAAGATCCACGCATTCCGACTTACACTTCTAACCAAAAACAATTTATTTTTGAAGAACGACTTAGACTCACACCACCAAAACAAGTTTTACGAATTTCGCGTGAAGATACTAAAAACCAGTTATTGAAAAACAACTCAAGATATTAAGACTCGCCTAACAAACGCAAAGTTTCACAAATCCATAGAAGCGGTTTGGGAGAAAGATGCTGTCCTGTATTCAGCAACCAGATATAAAAATATTTGTTATTCTTTTTTTAACACATTTGAACTTTTCGAGTTGTTACTTTATTTTCTTTTACATATACTTGTGCGATGTCATCTTTACTCGAATTCAGCTTGCATTACGGCCCAGCGACTGATTGATTTCTTCTACCTAAGATCAAATCACAACGTGGGTAAGTTAGACTAGAAATCAAAGCAGTTACTTCGGTAACCAGACGTTGGAGGCGAGCTGGGAACGACAAAGCTGATACCGAATCTAACCAGATTCCCATCCGAATCAGCCAAGGGTTAAAACGTCTCATTTGGTGCCGTGACACCAGGATCACGTCACATTTGGTGCCGCAACCAATACCAAGTCACATTGGTCGTCACAGGATAGCATGGGGACAGAAAGGCCGGGGTGACGTCACACATGTTAGATTGATATACGTTTCCCATTTGTTCTTTAATTTATATTCTTGACAGATTCATATATATATATATATATATATATATATATATATATATATATATATATATATATGTGTGTGTGTGTGTGTGTGTGTGTGCGTGTGTGTGTGTGTGTGTGTGTGTGTGTTAATTGAAAAGAAGCTCCTTATTTTAAAATAAATATAATTTATATACTAAGTATAATTTTTACAAGGAATGCGTATGTGAGAAAAACGTTTAGTACGAGATTTTATTTTAAAATTCGATATGGGCACCAGATTTCTCTGCCAGCTTCTCAGGAATCGCGTCCAGGAATCGCGTCAACTGATTTTTACTAGGAACTTTTGTGGTATGGAAGACATAAATTCTTTTAATCGACCTTCAAGTTCTTTCAAATTCTTGGTTTGGTATTGTAAACTCGCTCCCCAAAGAAACAAGTCACAGGTTGTTAAGTCAGTACTTCTGGAAGGCCACTCATACATAAAATTGGGAGTTACTTTCTATATCCTCACTATTGAGGAGATACTGTATGAAGGTATAAACAGTTTGGACACAAAAACCATACATATATATGTTAAAGAAACAAGATGCAGTAATGCAATACATTTGACTCCTAGGCCGTGAAAGGGCAGTATTCCGAAGAAATGCCCGCAAGGCCGTTCGACACTTTCCAATGATTTCCGGGCTTACGACGTCGCCCAAGCATAGAAATGGGACTACATATATATATATATATATATATATATATATATATATATATATATATATATATATATATATATAATCCAGCTTCTGATTTTCTTTTTAATGGCCAATGCGCTTACTCTTAATAGAGAAGAAAAGTAAAGTAATTAAGTATACGTATGCAGACTAGCATCACCAAATTGGTTTTGGAGATTCCATAAATTTTTAGTTTTGTGGCCTCTCTTCAAGTTCTTGAATTCTAAAATGTTTAAAACTATTTAAATATCATTATCATAAGTATGAATGTCAAATGAAATTTCCCTCAAATTTGTCAAAACTCGAAATATGTACACGATTAAAATTTCAGACAATGTACAATAATAAGATCATGTTTATTTTAGTTTGCATCTGCCGATGTCAAACATACAGATGAAAATAACGCTTATATTTCAGAGTGCATTGTCAAAACTTCAAGGAAATCTAAGTGAAATAATCGCCCCTCATTTGATGACCAATCCTTACTTTTATTATTAATAACATTGCTGAAATGTTATGTAATATTAGTACGTCTATGTATTTGTGAATGTTGGGCAGTCTCCTCTCGGCGAAGAGAAAACTGGATAAGCCAGAAATATGGCTTTACAAGAAGATACTGAAAATGCCTGTATCAAAACGCATAAGCAAATACGAAATCTTTATGGAAATGTAAATTAAAAGGATCAGAATCATAAAGAAACATCTGAGAGGGACAGGTAGAAAATAGGTCACCTATCTGACGTGTTTGTATGAATGGACGGGGGAACAGAGGGTGTAGGAATCTTGACAAATAGACAAGTGTTACCAAAGGCTACATGTGATATTGGGGAGCCGAGATCGATTATTTTCTGAAGGGGTACGGCACATTAAAGACGAAGATATTATTAAAATACGACCTTTATACAGTCAGAGAATTTATTCTAGATTACATATTTATACAATACATTTTGATGGCCAATAGCAAATATTAAAATAGATATATCAGATATGATACGTTCTCTTGTGAAATATCAGAGCAGGCTCTACAGAAAACACAAAATAAATATATTTCTTTATTAAGTTTTCCGAATGTTTTCCAGGCTCAAATTTATCATTTCTCAAGAAATGTTCAACAGAATTCATTTTATGGGATAATAATAGTTAAATGCATTTTGGGACTTGCCTTTTTTGTCATATATTCTGTATCGTATGTAAACAATTCGTCTATGAATAGGGTTTTTTGTTGTCCGAATCTCCCTTAGGGAAAAATGAAGAAATCTCTCCTGAAAACAGATAGGTATTTTTCGCAAATGATATCGAGCACCAATTCCAAATTCTTTCAATAAACAGTGATTCAAACCATTTCTTATAATATCCCTCGAAATCCGCGTCATTGATTGTTAGTTCAAGTAAATTAAATGAGGAAATATTGGTTCGCCTGAATGAATGTTTGTAGAGAAAACGCGCAGATGATTGTACATTGCATTGCCTGAGGTTTATCACCCCAAACAATCCCACTGCCCAAGATATAACCAAATGAAAAAAATCAGATTTTTTTTTTAATCCATTCTTGGTTGCACTAAGAATATTTCAGCACAGTTAAATACCGCTTTCGCAAACATTTCCTGGTTTGCACCATGTTTAGCATCCATGAATTAATATCACATATAATGAAGATACACTACCTCTTCCAATGTATCATCCCAGAGTATATATAAATTAGGTAGTTTTACAGCGATGTCATAATTTATGATAAGAGAATTTATGTTCCACGTTATAAAACTGACTGGCCTTGAATATAACACACTAGGCCAGAACATACCCTCTCTTTTTTTCAAAAATCAACTGAAATTAGTCGATAACGCGGTAGACTTTATCACATACTTCATTTATACAAGAAGAAATTATATATAGGTTAGGACGGACGTCATAACAAGGGAGTTAACCCAGACATTAGATTGGAACTTATTTATGGCCCTTGACCAGAATTCTCTAGGAACAGAGAAGAAACTAGATTTCAATATGGTGGTCACACTTTCTTTCATGTTCCCTATCAGGACACAATTACTCTATCAGAATACACTGGTCACCATTTACATCTATACTGAATAAAATGCATAGAGTTTCTAATTCCGTGCTTGTTCTTATTTGACACAACAAAGCCAACTCAAAATGACGCAGTAATATATATATATATATATATATATATATATATATATATATATATATATATATATATATGAACATTAAAGTCATCACTCAGTGGCGTCAGACTGTTTCATGCTAAACGCAATCATCAGGCCTGACGCCTAATGATTCCGTCTAGCATGAAACCGTTTGTCGCCACTGAGTGTTGACTTCAATGTTCACTTTTAGATTCACATACGCTCTATCCCTTATAGTGAGCACTTTATTCCATAAACATAACACAACTTAAAACTACATTGATTCGAATATGTGTGTGTGTGTGTGAACAAAGACTATATTATACAAGTCAATATTTTCCTAAAATATTGAAATTGGGTGATGTTGGCAACATTTTTCAGTTATACTTACATGATAAATATAATAGTGCATATGATATTTTCTATTATGGGCTAAATATAATTATTTTTGCTAATGTGACGTTTACAGTAACGATTCTGGAGGTGTGCGATTTTATTTTGTAAATCGTCGGTCTTCATCTTATTTTAAATAAAATTAATTAATAGCATAGTTATTAATTCTTTTTTTTATTTCTATATCTGACATAATACAATATATAAAAATTGTTTTACCTGTACCAAATTGTATATTATTGTATCGACCATCGGGCAGACTCTATCATGCAATCTCAATCGTCCACATACATTTTTTGTGTTCATTCTCTGTTCGATTACATAGTTTGCACGTTAGTAGGCCTAACTTATGGATAACACTTGATTTTAAACAATACTAGTTTCTTTGTAGAAACGTGAATAATTGATTATTCTAGAATGACTTTATATAACCAACTAGCAGCATGGACCGGCGTTGCCCGTGCTTGATTCATACAGCAATCGCTATCACTTGACTTAACATATTTTTGCCCTTCCTTGCTTTTAAAGGAGTGCCCTTTGCCGTGTTGATGTTGCTACATGCCTTACTTCTTGCCTATCTCACACTGCGAATTTTTTCTAAGCTCTATACTAAGCATTAAATCTGATACGAAAAAAGAACTAAACAAAATCAACACAAAACGATCAGCTTTAAAAAAGGACTCGTAACTGGAAAAACCGAATGAAAAAAGAATGTAAACAACAAATACTTTTTCACACCCAACCTAGTTTTGCGGAATCAGAATCAACGTTGAGTTTAAGCAAGCGAATGAGCCAATTGGATTAAAGTTCCATGAAGATTTAAATTTTTCCCACTTGTGACGAATGCAGCTATCGATTTTTTTGCATGCTAGCATGCTAGTTAATGTTCGTGTCAGTCAGTTGATGGTTCTCACGCTGGCCAATAGAATCTTCCTGCCTATTCGCGGCAGCCAGCTATAGGCTCTCACTCTGGCTAGTACAAAACGGCCGCAAACTACATGAAAACTGCCGTAGAATCATGAAAAAATCGATTAATTCCACTATCGATGTGAGTCGGTCTTGGCCTTTCTACTAACTTGGAGCATGTGCATGTGAATTTTGGTGCAAATCCGTCGAAAATGCGGCCGTGCATTCGTTACACATACATCCACACCCTGCCTTTTATAGATAGAGATTATTAGACTTTTGTAGACAGGTGCCATCACATAACATTCTAGCTAAGAAAAATGTTTGGTATAATCAGATCAGAGTTGGCACAGTTTAAACAAGGCCATTTTATGTTATTCCCAAAGTATGTTTTGAGTTATTCGGGATTAGGCTAAACTATAAAGAGCGAGTTAATTTCTTCTCCTATATTGGTCTGACTAGAATAATTTCAACACTAGCAGCAAGAACAAATCTTACGATAATACGTTATTGTTGTTTTCCCTTTAGTTTAATATTCTTGAATAGAGACAGGAACATGAAGACCAGCATAAAGGTTTTGATATGCCATGTATACAAATAATTACCCAAGTACAACGCAATTGCTATATAACCTTTTTCTTGATATAGTTAAATTAGTCTATGTTTAAAACTTGCATAAAACTAGAAGAGAACAATAATATTTGTTGATGATAAGAAAAAATAACTAAACTATTTTTAAAATTTACGACAAGAATTATTTCCCCTGTAATTTCACAGCAGGAATACCATCTTTACTTGAGTTTATAAATTTCCTTTCGCATCCGTTTTGAAAATAAGATTTTTGTGACCAAACGCCGGATTTGGGAAATGAATAAAATATATACGAAACAATTTTCGAAAGTAAAATATGCTGTTGCTTACGATATCAGGATGTAATATTCAGCACGACATTTAATCTTTGCTCGGCACGTAAACTTGTGTCATTTTAAATGAATTGTCTGAAACCTGCCAAGAAATAATTTCATGATAGAGATAATACATTAAACAAAACTCAGTCGCAATTACGAAAGATTATCATCAATAAACAATATAAAACATTATTAAAAACGCATAATAAACGGTGTTTAATTATCAATAAAAATCGATTGATTTTGATGTTTATTTTCGTGTTTTGTCGAGACTGCATCTTGTGTTTATTTTATGAATAGAAGACATTGAGTTAAAAGATATTTTGAAGTGATCAGAGTTTCAACGACACATTTTTCTTAACTTCTTCCATCTAAAGAAGTAGAAGATGATATATAACTCATAAAAATGCAGGTTATTTTCTTTCACTACTAGTTAGAAGACGTTTTATATATAACATAAAAATTGCAGGTTGCAGATACTAAGATTTTTTAATTTTTTCACTAGCAGATAAACTAGATACTAAGATTTAGCAGAGTGCAGATACTAAGATTTAGCAGATAAACTTAATTTTTTCTCTTTGCAGATCGATAGCAGATAAACTTACATTTAGCAGATAAACTTTTTTTTTCTCTGGTGTGCAGATACTAAGATTTAGCAGATAAACTTAATTTTTTGACGTTGCAGATACTAAGATTTAGCAGATAAACTTAATTTTTCTCTGGTGTGCAGATACTAAGATTTAGCAGATAAACTTAATTTTTTCTCTGGTGTGCAGATACTAAGATTTAGCAGATAAACTTAATTTTTTCTCTGGTGTGCAGATACTAAGATTTAGCAGATAAACTTAATTTTTTCTCTGGTGTGCAGATACTAAGATTTAGCAGATAAACTTAATTTTTTCTCTGGTGTGCAGATACTAAGATTTAGCAGATAAACTTAATTTTTTCTCTGGTGTGCAGATACTAAGATTTAGCAGATAAACTTAATTTTTCTCTTTGCAGATCTAAGATTTAGCAGATAAACTTAATTGCAGATACTACAGATAAACTTAATTTTTTCTCTGGTGTGCAGATACTAAGATTTAGCAGATAAACTTAATTTTTCTCTAATTGTGCAGAACTAAGATTTAGCAGATAAACTTAATTTTTTCTCTGGTGTGCAGATACTAAGATTTAGCAGATAAACTTAATTTTTTCTCTGGTGTGCAGATACTAAGATTTAGCAGATAAACTTAATTTTTTCTCTGGTGTGCAGATACTAAGATTTAGCAGATAAACTATTGTTTGACATTTGCCTTCTGTTCATTTCTTTGCATCGGTACCATGTTTATTTCTGCTAATATAAACTTCAGCTAGCCTCATGTTCATCATATCTTCAAACACGATTGATTGCTAATTAGCAAAACCAAATATTTTTCTTATAGGAACAAATTAACCAAGGCTTGTCCGCGTATTCAAATACTAATTTCTGCAAACAGCTTCTCGATACGTGATAATATTGAGATCAAATATACAGAAAAATCTATGGTATTTTTCTTTTATTTTGTGTCCATTTGAATTAATGCTGTTTTTTGATCTGCCTGCATCATAAAATTTATGTTATTCACTTTCATATGTTATCCCTCTAAAATAATTATCTCTCTCCCTCATACACAGAAACAGACACACAGACGCAGACACGCACATACACACACACACACACACACACACACACATATATATATATATATATATATATATATATATATATATATATATATATATATATATGTGTGTGTGTGTGTGTGTACAGCGTATCTGATGTTTATCTTTTATGTTTTGTTTCGCTTTACTACGCATGCGAGCATGACTCTAGACAAATTCTTTTTGGCCCAAAGATCTCTCTTCTTAGCATATCTCAAAGTGTTACACCTTCCATTTACACAAGCATTTTAGATGTTATTCGCTGTTTTCTTGTTTTCTCAATAATAATAATAATAATTAGAAATAAAATAAACATTTTTTTTTTTTTTTTAAATAAATTAAGTAAAAATGAAAATAATAAAATCTCTCCCAGCATGCAACAAAAAATATTTATGCCGGAAATACGGACGTCCCATCAAAAAGACGTTAAATTAAACCTCTTCGCCACGAACCTTTGTATGGTAACACGTGTCCGATTCTCGCTATGATATGGCTTATAATACTACGGAGTAATTTCTACTTTTTATCACATGTACCATGAAACAATTGTAACCTAAAAATATACACACCAATACACACAAAAATATAAATAAATTATTTAAAATTAATATAGAATTTAACATACTTTTCCTGTTATTTGTATACATTTTATTTCCTGTCAAGTATGTTTTTAATCTCTGTGAGACTAATTTCTTCTGTTATGTTGTGAATAACTACCCACAGATTCTCCGAGCCATCTTTTTCCATTATGCTTACCAGAATTATCAACTGTCTCTTTTTGACCCAATGCAAAAATGTTCTTTTAGTTCTAGTATTCCTTAAAACGACTTCATTTGGTATTTGTAGAATTCTTCTGTAGATCCACGTTCGTTAATGTTTCATGTCTACTCATCATCACTGATGAAATTTTCTAGAAAATCCATTGCTGTCTACGAATAGTCGTATTATATAAATGTGTAGCTCTAATCTTTGTTTCCACCGAAGTTTTTACTGTTTCTTAATATTTACTTTTTGAAATGGATCTTTCGTTATTACGACCTGCCTTCGGATTCCTGTGTTATATTATTCATCGTCTCTTATAACATTTGCCAGGGAATTAAATATCCGTATTTTCTTTATATTGATATCTTCCATTGGTAGCTCGGTATCTTGGATTCTCCTCCTTGCTAATGATGGTACATTATAGCTTGTCTTTCCTTCGTGCTTCACTTTACTCCAATATATGGTTGTCACTGAAAATTTTCTATCTCTGTCATCAACACGGTGTAATCTGATCACAAGTAATAGATCCAGTCAGAATTTCTAGTTTACTTATGATCGCTTCGTTACATCGTATAAATAAAGCTGGCAAGAGGATGCATCTTTGTTTTACACCCCTTTCTTTTTTCTGTGTGCTTTCTCAATTAATTGTTGCGTTGAAGCTCAGACCAGATACCAGTTTTGTTGACAGGGTAAAGATTCTTTCACTAAAATGCTTGTGGTTTAAAAATTAAATTTTGTTCAGACCGTTCCCGTGGGAGAACAAAACAATTTCTAGCACTAAACCAGAATTTATTCTTTGTCGTTCCTTCTGTTTGCCTTTGTGCAGATGGTCAGTTTTATAGACAGCAGTTTTCTTTGTCTTGTCATCTTCGTCTCAAAAAGGAATTAATCTTCGTTCCGTCACTTTTTCTCAATCTTTTCCCCTTGCTCTTGTAATGTTGACTCCGATTTCTGAGAGCCATCGGTCGAAAGTATATATTCCGTATCGAGTTGTGCAAAAGGTCCCGCTGTTTTTAAAATTAACGAGACCTCCGCTTGAATGATGTTGTTACATAAGTGTCTACCCGCATGCAGGCGTTTGGTTCCCAGTATATATTCTGTAGTAAACTACTAAAATTTCTCGAAACTTATCAAATGTTTTTGCGTTGTCTATGAAACATATGTATACGTCATTCCATCTTTCATTCGTGTCATAAAGATTACATTTATCTTTCCAGTGTCTTTAACGAAGTGACACTCTTCATGCACTATTTTCACTGCACTTCTATTACGAGCTTTGATATAACAATATTATTGTCTATCAATGAGTGACAAGATTTTGAAATTACTTAGGGAATTCTTACATTGGCACTACCATCGATCGATAGACTAACATATCGATTGAAGTTCTAAATGAGGTGGATTTAAAAAAAATGATAATCGATGAAATGACAGGATGGAGTGAAGGATAAGATGCTCATCCTAAACAAATGTGAAGAAGTTTATGATCCCTTCGTGAATTACTAAAAAAAAGTGTCAATTTATCCTTTAAAATAAAACGACCATGGCATTTCACTCTCCAAAACAATCAACAAACTGTCTCACACAGAGACATATACTGACCCCTCTTTCTCTATTTTCTCTCTGTGTCTTTCACTTTCTCTTTCTCTCTCACTCTCTCTCTCTCTCACTTTAAGTGTACTTATCTGTGTGTGTGTGTGTGTGTGCGCGCGCGCGATTGTGTTCACACAGCAGTTTTTTTTTAATTTATGGTGATCTGTTTGAAGACCAATAAACCTTCTTTTGTCTACGATATTTACTTAACGTGTGTATATAATAATAATAATGGAATAAAGATATATCAGTTTTTATATACATTTGAGGAAAGATGTCAGATGAAGTGGAAAAGAGTTTTCGTGCGTCACTTATCGTCTCTTATTATTTCATCGGATTAGATTTGTTTACGTTTCTGCGATTGTACATGCGCATGCGCGAGAGACACTGGGAATGTTAAAAGTAGACATTTTTAGACTGGAAATGTTAAATTTAGTCACTTTTTATGTGTATAAAATTCAGGCAATTTCATTTAGATCCTTTTTATTATGTTTCTATCATCTTTGTTATTAAATAACGCACATTGTCATAACAGAAGATCAGCCAAGAATGGTGAAACGTTGTAAGAACAAAGACGAAAATTTACTGTGGATATACTAGCGAATAAAGTTCTTTTTGAAAATATTCGTCTTAGATATTTCTCTTTAATTAGAGCAATATTTTTCATGTCAAAATTGCGGCCAGTCTCGTTACGGTGAGCTACTAATTCATTCAATATATTGTTTTTAAAAATGTTTCTTCTGTGTTCATATAATCATTTATTTAAACGTCTTGAGGTTTCTTCAATATATTCTTTCTGGTATTCCTTACATGTGATACAGTAAATTCCACTTTACATTTTGGCTAGTTGATTTGTTTTGTATTGTTTAAATCCTTTACTTTTTAGATGTAGTTATCACAAAATTAAGTTGAGTTTAGATAAGTTATTTTCGTTTGTATTAGTGATAGAATTAGTGGGGAGAATCTAAATAAAATTGGCTAATTATATACACAAAATATATAAATGAAGAAAAAAATCTTGCCCGATTAAGACTTAGGGATAGAATGCCTCACACAAAACCTTTTCCCACTTTGTCATACATCATTACCCCAATATTATAATATTATAATGTTATATATATATATATATATATATATATATATATATATATATATATAATGGGTACATATTTTCTGTTTGTCGTTAGCACAACTCTGAGTTACATGAATAATGCAACTCCAGGTACTTATTCATAATTGCCCGTTACATAATTTAACTCTCCCTGCTCTACTATGGTAGAACAGGCCATATTTTTTATGTTCTGCGTTTATTTGTAGAACAGGGCCTTCGCAAAAAAATGCTTAGAGCTAATATTTAAGATGGTTTTGAAAGTTGTTTTCGCCCCCTATGTTAAGGCACCTGGCAAATAAACGAAAATGAATATCCAGCGTCATTTCGAATATTAGACAATTCTTCGAAATGTGAGAAATCAATAAAAATATCTAATCGTGCTTAACTTCAATCGAGCTTCAACCGATCAAAAAAGAAATCGGTATGTTTTTTCTCGCTCAGATTTTGCGACAAAGTATGGTATATATATTTTATGAAACTGTATTTGAATGTGTGAATATATTTCTACGCCCAATCCAAGAGCCTATGAGCGAAAATATACGTAGATTTTAATGTGTTTGAGAATAAAAATATTATCTTCTGTAAATTCTTTTGACATCCCTCTGTGATATACAGATTTTACATACAGATTATATGATAAAATCCCTGACAAATACAAGCGAGCTACCTCAAAGATCTGGGCGATAAAAAATAGGATATAAATCGCTGTTATTGTCTACATGTAATGAAGACATTGTGTATATTAAGACATAAAGTTATGACGATTCTTATATATATTTTATTGTTCAAAAGCAAAAGAATTTGAAGATATCTGTAAGCGTTAACAACTTTTCTTTTACGCCAAACGATCACGACAAATAATATTTCTTTTCTCAAGACGAGACGATAGATCCAAAGCTTTCTCTAGCGAGAGTGAATTAAGCTGTACCATAAACAGCCGATGGGAAGTGAAAAATAAAAGCACACTACTTATATCTTTCAGTAACATGAAGGAGATAAGAAAGGCAAACGCTCCACTTCCTATGTCCATAGGGAAAATTTTATGGCTTATTCTTTCCGTGCCTACACGGGGATAATATGCCCCTGTTGATTTTGACAGACAATCAAAACGGTATATTACATGTATACATAAGAAAATTTGTTATGTTTAGTTCACGAAACTTTTACGTCCACGAACATATAAGTACACATGCCTATAGACCAACAGGTTTATAGGCGAAAAAATATGCGCATGTTGGTGTATGTATCTATTTCTAAATTTGCTAGGGAGAGAGAAATGCAATTGTTATATATATATATATATATATATATATATATATATATATATATATATATATATATATATATAGCAGGCCACTCGTATTCGAGGACAGCCGTCTACTGGGGCGGCTAACCAATCCCTATTGCAGACGCCTGTTCTGTAGTTTATACTGCAATTATGCTGAGCAGAACTGTCAGAGTTTCTGAGAATGATCATGTTATCTAGCGTGAACAACAATGTGAACAGAACTAGCCTTCGATCACGATGACGTGTAACTTCGTGCTAGCACAGATATCGACGGTCCCCAAGGATTCCTTTTAACCAATTTCACTCACAAGGCAGATTGGGTTAACCCGTGGTATGGTTTCCGGGCACTTTCCAAAGGTGCCGCACACTAGGACACCTCCAATACGATAACATCAGGAAGTCTATATTTTAACCTGGGTCGCATGGTCAGAATGCGATATATATATATATATATATATATATATATATATATATATATATATATATATATATATTTACACACATATGCGTGGGCGTGTGTGTGTGTGTGTGTGTGTGTGCGCGCGTGTGTGTGAAGTATGTGAAAGTTAAAATTTGGCGCGTAACGCGTTTCGTTATCGAGACTCGAGACGTTTATTTTCGTGCGACTAAATGCTAGCATGAAGGAAAGATGCTCAGAATTTTATGCAAGTATTGTTTTTATAATTTCGGTACAAAATGTAGTTTATTTAATTTTGAATTTTCTTTTTGTTTACGCTTCCTATAAATTTTGCTATTAAATATCACACACGCCGATAAAAGAAGACCTGCCAAGAATGGTGGAACATTGCAAGAACCTAGACGCAAATTCTTAAGAAATATATATATATATATATATATATATATATATATATATATATATATATATATTTTGGTTGGGGTTCATGTGTGCGTATGTTTTTGTGAAAGAATGATGATATAAGAAGTGGGTAGAAATTATATGAGACCCGTGTTTGAATCATAGCGAGTCATCCTGCTGGGGAGTACATGAAATTCCTACCACTTAACCTAAGGCATGTAAATGAAATAATGTGTAGGAAAATATTCGTAAACCACCGACGGCTGCCATAATAGAAATTCACATATTATAATCGATATCTTATAAATGCACCTGAGTTAGCAACTGCAAAAGGGATTAAATAGTCATCTTCCCATAGGGGTAGATACCTAATAAATACACATAAGTACACCCATATTTTTGTATCTGCCCCTCTCTGAATAATTTCCTATCTCGCAAGGCATCATTGCGAGTGTTGCAGATAGCGTCGCTTCTTGAAACAATTCATGTGCTTAAAAAAGTGTGATATCTGCCGGTAGGTGATGGGATATGACCGCGACTCGCTAGCCGACATATCTAAGACCCAGAGAGAATATCAAATAATAATAATACTTATCTTGTTTCACGAAGAGGCGCAGTACAATTATCTCTCTCTCTCTTTCTCTCTCTCTCTCTCTATATATATATATATATATATATATATATATATATATATATATATATATATATATTTATATTTATATATATATATATATATTATGTTCTGATTTACATCGATCTACCATATGTGTGCGTGTATATATATATATATATATATATATATATATATATATATATATATGTGTGTGTGTGTTCTAAACTATCTATCTATCTTTTATACATATATATATATATATATATATATATATATATATATATATATATATATATATAGCTATGAACAGAACGAGAAAGAACGACCAGATACATACAGAGATATATATAGTTCGGAATGGACTCTGATAAATATGTCAAGAGTGTCACACTGATCTAAATCATATATATATATATGATATTAGTGCTAAATATACACATACATGTGCAATCATATATCTATTTTTTATTATATATATATATATATATATATATATATATATATATATATATATATATATATATATTTAAGCTTTAATCAACCTTATCTGAATTGAATAAATGTACACGAAAACAAATTATTTGTGTATATAGCTCACAGAAATTGAACAAATAATACTTAACACACCAGAATCAATTGGATTTATTTCTTGTTGGACGGGCATAATTTGTGGTTTCTGAATTAGAGATAATTTTCAAAATGGATAATAACTGAAAATATATCTCAAATTTCAATAAGTTCTCAAATGTTCGTCGTTATTTCACATGCGGTTAATAAACTATTTCAAAAGAACTGTAATAATTTCCTCAATTGATTTGATGAATTTGTTAAACTTTCATCATTATAGCAATGAAATTTTGATTAGTTCTTATGAATAGAAAATATAATATTAAAGCAAATGACCATGTCTTGATTCCTGTAACGGAAATTTTGCTTATCCTTCGGCATTTACTCATTTCATTTCTGGTATTATATTTCCTCTTCATTTTGGAACAGAATGAGGGGATAATGAAGAAAAAAAAACTGTTTTTTGCCTTAGAGAAACATTAACATATTTTTATGTTTCACCCAATAGAGACCACTGAAGTTAGATGTTTAATGAATGAAGAAGTTCTTGTGGCATGTAAGAATGGAGAAACTGTTGCTTATCATGAGCATATGTAGTTGTGATAGATTGTGCTTGACTGAATATTTCAAGAGATTAAATTTGCAGTGATGAAGGGAACACCCAGTCGGAAGTCCGTTCCACAATGCAACGGTTATTGGGAAGAAGATGCTTGACAGAGAATGAAGATATGTTGACGCATTTTAAGTAGCATGTCAGGTCCTAGCCGTGAAGTCCGGCCTGCTGGTGTTAAGAAATGTAGTTCACCCGAATATCTGCCAGGAATATAGCTGTAGATTAGAGAGATGGTAACACTGTTTCGTCGTCAGGGTAAGAGCTCGAGGGATAAGGTACTGTTCATCACCCACAATGGAGTATAATCGCTTATAACTGATCCTGTGTAGATGGAGTATGTTAAGATGTTTCGAGTTCTTTCAGAAGGTGTACAGAGAGACTCACATTTATCCACGATAGGTTTTATATACGAATTCCACCTCAGGTATGTTGTGAGATTATTTTCTCAGTAAACGTTCCAGGAAAAGAGATTCCTTTGGAGTGCATTCGTTACTCATGACTGCAGAAACCTCAGTGTCTGACCTGAGCTGATAATTATTCAAAGGAGTAACCTTTATTATTATTTACATTCATTGAGATCATCTCTTTTATCAAATAAGGTTTCTATATTTTTTTCTCCGGTTTAATTGTAAGTCTTCTTTACTCTGGGTTTACAGAAATTAGTATTAGGTTGGTGCAAAAATAATGACGTAATAATGTCGTTTTTGACGTATTTTTAAGGTCAAAAAACGACATTATTACGTCATTATTTTTGCACCAACCTAATAATTCCAACGAGTTAAATGTATCTGTTCTTTTGCTCTTCTACTGTTTCTCACATTTCACATCGTCATAATCCCTCTTGCACATTTACACATCTACTATATATCCGTGCATTGGATGCTGTTGCCGTACCTGGGCTAGTGATTCTGGTCTACATCTCGATATTCTTGATAAAATCCAAACAGGGATTTCTAACGTAATCGATCCTGACCAAACATCTTAATTTCTCGGGTCAACTTCTCACTGACGTAACGTGACTTTCCTCTGATTTTCCTGGAAGTATTTTCATGGCAATTTCTCTGACGATGTCCAGAATACAAGAATTTTAATGAGCTTCTATATCAGCATCTAGGTCTCACCGTTTTACTGTTAACATAGCTAAATGCAACTACATCAATTTAATTTCTCGCACTCCCATCTGTTGAACTGTCTTCTATTTCTTTGCTTCCCTTATAAGTACAATCCGCATGTTTTCAGTTTTCTCCTTCACTTGTAGCATTACTGACTTGTTTGGAGCAAAATTAATAAAAAGTAATATTCTATCGTAATTTTACTTTCTCTGAACAAGAAATTTCGCACCATATGCTGCTTGATATATTCCGTCACACTTTGTTAATGATTGTCTTTTGCGTTTGTGCGTGAGTGAAACATCTGGAAATTTCTTCCATATTCATCTCTATACAATGGCAAAACAAATCTATTTTGCAAAGGAAACTTAAATTTGTTTTCGTAAACTTACGGAACAGGAATATGAAGTGTCAGGTCTAATCCAAATTTATGTCATTTTTATGATACCGGGTTGTGGTGGAAAACTTCCGTTACCATATTGTGCCAAACTTGGTAATAATTTATCCTATTTGTGTTTCTTTTCCATTAAACCGAATAGTAAAAGGGAATTATAGATAGATAGATAGATAGATAGATAGTCAGAAATAAACGATGTATGCAGAGACATCAACAATGACGATAAAAAAAGTTGCAAATTAAAAAATAATAATTTTTAATGAAAATATTTATTTATATTTGATATTTCAGATCGACCTCGATCTTTCTTCAGAAATAACTGTTTTAGAGTCCATCGCGAGATATGGATGTCACGTGATATGGAACGCCACTGTGTTCGAATATTTTTAACGTAAATCTAACTATATATAAATATATATATATATATATATATATATATATATATATATATATATATATATATATATACACACACACAATTTAAATATATATTATATATATATATATATATATATATATATATATATATACACACACACACACACACAAATATATATATATATATATATATATATATATATATATATATATATATATATATATATATATATATATATACACTTGTGGTCAGAATGATTCACCCTGTCTTCTATAATTACAAATAAAGCTGTAATACCTCAATTATTTATGGAAACTTCATCTGCATTTTTTTTTTACAAATGATGAAATTTGAGAGTATGTGCAGTGATGCCCATAACGAAATGTTTAATTTAATGTCAAACAATAATACAAAAAAAAAACTCAAAAAATCATTTAACATAGGACAAATGTATTGTCCCTCTTGCCCCAATAATCAAATGTGTAACCTTTATTCTTGATTATTGCCTTTAATCGTTTTTGGTAGTTCTTTACAAGATCACTACAGATATTTTTCTCCATTCTCCCTTGGAATTAGCTTCTAGTCACTCGAAATTTGAACGACTTTTTCTCGTACTTTATTCCTATAATATGCTCATATATTTTCAATGACATAATGCGGGGTACGCCAATAATTTAATCTTTTTCATCTAAGTATTTTGCAATAATTCGTGTTGTGTGTTTCGTGTCATTCTCATGTTAGAATGTCCAGTGACGCCCCAAAGACAGATTTTCTGCTCTTTGTCACATCTGATTTTTAACAATAGCTAAATAGTGTTCTTTATCCATTTTGCGCTTGAATTCTCAATAGTTCTGCTCCACAAACAGCAAAACATGCCCAGAGCAGAATGCTCCCACCACTGTGATTAAATGTGGGGAGGATAGTTTTGATTTGTGAGCTTCCTTCACTTTCCCCTATACATAACGGGAATTCAGTTCTTTTTAAATCTGACCCTAAAACAGAGTTCCAATATTTACTCGAATCTTTTTTATAGCTTCTAGCATAAGGTAAGCTGCATTTTAGGTGTTTAGCCTTAAGCAAAGTTTTCCTTGGGTGACAAGCAAAGTCATGCTCGAAGAAAGCATATAGTGACTCTTCGTCAATACATTCAATCAGGATTGACAATGACCTTTATCGTTAAGTGAGGATTCTTCATGATATTTTTCTTTCGAATCTCGCAGAAATTAGACGTATTTTGCCAGTCCTTAATTTATTTCCAATACAATGAGTCGCATTGTACTTCTTGATAATGCTAGTAATTTTAGATCTAGGGACATTTAAACGCTGGGAAAGTGTTGTATATTTATCACCTTGTTTCGGAGCTTCTTGACAAGTTAAGCCTCTTTCGCCATGGTTGCAGTACGAATGACTACTGTACATGGCATTCACTAATGTCTTCTTCATTATCTTTTATAATATTATAGGATCAGGTTAATAGGATTTCATTTTCACTTTTTTTTTTGTGTGTATGCATGTGTGTGTGTGTTAAACGTCAAAGTAAGAAAAAGAACATTAGTTACCATAGAACAAAATTATTTCATAATTTCCATGAGGACGGCAAATAAGTTTTGAATGCACGTATTGAAAATAACGTATGACTATGAATAAAATACATAGAAATGTCTAAAACATTCACGAATTATTCAAGACTAAATAAGGAATACACTACATATGGTAAATTCAGTAATACATGAAAATATTCGTTTTTCTTAAAAGATATGCAAATATTCAGTGGTGAGTAATATTTCTGTCCAGAACTATATATATATATATATATATATATATATATATATATATATATATATATATATATATAATATGGTCAAATTATTTAGGCTAACCTTGGATTTATGAATTAGGAAGTTTCATATCTTTATCATTTCATTAAATCCAACTTTCGTTGCTGATATTTTCAATAATTATTGCGTGATATCCATTTTCTTTAGAAAAAGTGTTACTTAAGAGTTAAATTCCAGCGAACCTAACATTGCCAGCAAGGTAGAATAGGCCAAAGAACTCACATTTTAAAGAGACTAATGAGTTAAGTACGTTATTATTATTATTATTATTATTATTATTATTATTATTATTATTACATATTCTAAAGCCTTTCAGAAATAGGATTTTTTCTGGCCTGAATTGAGCTAATAGTTTTGAAAAATGCACGCGACGTTCAATTTTTATCCGATGTTTGGAAGTTCAAAGTTTGGCATCCAGTTATAACTTGGGATAGCCCTCAACACGTCGGCTAAGAAAAGTTTTCTTTTTTGTCTTTACTGATATATATATATATATATATATATATATATATATATATATATATATATATATATATATATATATATATATATCAAAAGTCGATAGCACGACACGGGGTGTCATGTAGTTCTTGTAATCTTCAGGTTCAAATATGTTCTGACCGTTGTGCAGTTCGCGTTCTCGTTGTGGTTATTGAAAATTTTGCGTTAAATCTTCTAATAATTAAACAAACAAGTGTTAACACAAAATCTTTAATCACCACCAGGAGAACCCGAACTGAATAACGATCAGTACATATTTGCACCTAAAACTTTAAAAAAAACTGCATGAAACTCCGAATCATGCTATCGTCAGTGGATATTATGCATATTCACTAATATATACTTATAGCTCTTTTTCATAACATTGTGCACTGTATTTATAACTGAAGAAGAAATATATTTATACATACGTGCAAGTATATGTTTGTATTTTTTATCCTACCCATTCCTATATGTGTATGTGTGTAATTGACATTAAGCATAGACACATATACATATTCATATGTGTGTGTATGCGAGTGTGCGTAAACAGAAAAATGGAAGAGAGGGAAAACTAAGACAAATTGATGCACCTTCGTCTTCATCTGTCATATCTCCTCAAGACTTAGGCTATCATGGCTTTCTACAACTTCTTATCCTTTGGAGCTCTTAATAAATGTTGTCCAATCCCTGTTCTGTCATTGATCTCACTAAGTATGTAATGTATTGTTTTCCTCTGTCTCTCTTGCCTTCAATTTATCCTGTGAATATCCGACTTCCGAAGACCACTTTCCTCATTATGTGCCATAGAAATTCTCCCCAGCTTCTTCCTTACGTTAAGTTAAAATTTCCTTTTTGTTTCCATTATATTTAAAAATTCCTCATTCTTCAGAGATTCGGTCCATGGTATCTTTGGCATTCTTCTGTAGAACTACATTTCTGTTGCTTTACGTCTGTTCGTCATCTCTGAGAAGATTGTCCAGCATTGACTGCCATACAGGATGACAGATATCACATAACAGTTCAGTAATCTTCTTTGTTTCTAATGACATTTTTCTGTTTCTTAATACTCTTCTTAGCTTTTGGAAATGCATCTTTGTCTAAACCAATGTGCTTTCGGATTTCCGTATCAGACGTCCTGTCCCCAATTAAATCACTTCCCAGATATTTAAAATTCTGTACTTGTTTGATTTTGGTAAATCCGATTTTTAATTTCCATTTTGGGATGTCCCTTTTGCTAACAACCATGCATTTTGTCTTTTTGCAGTTAAGGTTTATTCCTTTCTTCCCGCTTTCCTTTACTATCTTCTATTGGCGTTTTTGTGTTCTTCTTTCCGTGTCTCTTATCATCAATGTGACATCTGCATTGATATACCAAGAGTAAACATCGATAAGACGTATATTAAGACAAGTAACTAATTATGTGTGTGAGTCCCAAAATACAAAATAATAAACCCAACATATATTGATATATGACTACTAAACTTTCGGCCTGCCTCGTCGTTTTGCGCTGTAGGAAAATTTATTTTCTTTTTCATGCAGAATAATATTACGTTGTCACGTGAAATGACGCATTGTTTTGGTTGGTTGTTGATCCCATCGGCTAAAGAAGTAACCTCCTTGTTATATAAAAGAAATCTTGACTTATTTCTCTGTCTTTCTATATACAACACTTTCCCAGCGTTTAAATGTCCCTAGATCTAAAATTACTAGCATTATCAAGAAGTACAATGCGACTCATTGTATTAGAAATAAATTAAGGACTGGAAAAATACGTCTAATTATTTAATATTGTTACAATGAAACAATGTCGAGTAATCTTAATGCATGAGTACAAAATGAGAAAAAGAACAATTTTTGCATCGGATCATTAATGAGAAATGGATATTCTTTGACAACAATAAGAGAGTGGGCAAGCGGTTAGATGCAATTCAGTCCCCTAAACAATACCCCAAAACTCTACTTTACGCTAAAATGTTAATGGGTACTGTATGGTGATCTTTCAAAGGGGTTATTCCTTATTTATTCTTCCTTTAAAGAGAAAAAATAACAGCAACCTCGTATTGTGGAGAAAGTAACTGCATGCACGAACAATTGAAAAAGAAACATCGCAGACTTGTGAATAGGGATGGTCTAATTTTGCTTCGCGGTCGCACGCTTTTCAATCAACAGACCAAAAGATGCATAGAGCAAATTATGAACTGTTTCCTTATCCTCCATATTCATCTGATATCTCTCCTAATGTTTATCACATTTATGCATTTTGAGCTGTTCATACGCAATAAAGCATTCTCCAATAAGGAAGATGTGATCGAAGCATTAGTACTATTTATCATATGTGATTTTTTTATAAGATAGAATGAAGAATTTGGTACATTGAAGAACAGTCATTTATCAACATGGCTCTTATTTCAACTAAATAAATTAGTGATTAAACATTTCAGAAGCGTATTATTCATTTTCTATAAAGTGCAGCATTTCATGTTTGACAACATAATAATAATAATAAAAATAGCAACAACAACAACAATAATAATAATAATAATAATAATAATAATAATAATAATGGTCGATTCATTCAAAATAACAAAAAGGCGATAAGCAACGCATGAAAGAAACAATGCAAACAATAAAGATGCTGTAAATCTCTTTTCTCTCGTCTCAACGATTGTTTGCTTTTGTTTGAATTTGTTATATATTTTTAGGCATTGAATTCACCCATCAAACATTTGATGTTTACTCAGTGGCATTTTATGGACATTCTGTTGTCGGCATAACAAGCTTCCTTATGTAAAGCGTGACTAGTTTATAAGCATTGTACCGTACATATGACCTTTTATGACCGAAAGTTCATAGAACATTTTACACTTCTCCCTACGATATCTATCTCTCCACACACACACACACACACACACACACACACACACACACATATATATATATATATATATATATATATTACACACAAATACATACACACAAACGCACACACACTCGCGCGCACACACACACATATATATATATATAAGATTTTTTTTTATTTTCATAAAATTGAGTGATAATAGACTTGATAGATAAATATGAGATCGCGTTTGATACTTAGCTTTACACACTGATGATAAAAGAAAACTTTCTTTTAGAAAAATATGTTTTTCAACTCTTTTTTACTCCTCAGTACCATCAACGCAGTTGTGAATATAAGATATATGACAAAATTCATTTAAAAACTACAGTAAGCAGATTTGTTTAATAAGTGTTAATCTTTTAAAAAATCAGTTAGACGATTCAATTGTGACCATATTATGTGCTATAACAATATCAGTTGTTTGTATATATGCACACGCCCAAGCACACATGCCCAAGCACACACACACACACAGAAACACACACCTAATAAATAAAATGGACCTTTAGTTCCAAATACCATTCGCCCTGGCATTGAATATTTCTTCAATATTTTGTATGTTGCTCTTTTTACATATCTCGTGATTCGTGACAAAATCAAAAGTAGAGTTTGTAATTTAATTGATACTGAGGTGGAATCTTGAACAATCACTTTCCGACCATCGTGAAGTAACTTTCCTCTCTCTTTTTTACCAATATTTTCAATGGCAATTGTTCTCATAAATTTTTCTCCTTGGTGTCTCGAATGTTTGAATTTAAGCGTACTACTAGATTGGTAACTAGGTGTCACTGTTTTACTGTTGAACTCCCGAGATGCAACTGAATGTTATAGTCTAATTCTCGCACTACTCATATCTAGAATTATTTTCAGATTTTTTTTTTGTTTCTTGACACTCACAATCTTCAAATTACAATGTTAATCGCCATCTTCCGTCTTCGTCAACACTGTTCTTTTCTTGTCCTTTCTCATGGTTTTTCTCATCCTCTTTCCCTCCCAATAACCTATTGCGCCTTAACGACATTACTGCCTTGCTTGGGGTGAAATATATTAACTGGTGATAAAAAGTATTTTTTATAATAGTCGTACGTAAATGAATCAAGTCATTTTTTCTTCATGGTAACAAGAAAAATCTCGCATTAAGAGACTGACAATATTAGATATGTGAAATGTTTATGGTAACGAATAAGTAGATTGAAACATAAATAGATATCTGAAGAAAATGGCGAAACGGGCCCAAGAAATATTAATGATACTGACTCTTAAGACAATTGTCCGGAGAGTATAAAAGGGAAGATAACCTATTTCTCACAAAGACAAACTTATATGACGTTTGAAGAAGTTCATAAAAACTGATCTCTCGTTTCTGTTAATTTAATTGATGAATATAGAGCTACACTGGAGGAACATCATGATTGTACTAGACGCCGAGTTCTAAACAGTCAAACAACACTATTTTTCCTTCAGGGGGACAATGGCCCTCCATATTATTCTATTCTTTGTAAGGCTAAGGAATTTATGTGTCCTTACTTCCTCCTCAATCTTTGTTTTTTATATAAGCTTGTTAGGTAGGCTCTTCGAGGATTCCTTCTGTCCCAATTGATTTTAATAGGCTCTGTTAATATCATATTCTGCGACCTTCTTTCTTCATTGTGTGCCACAATAATTTCAACTGTAACTTTCTGATCCTTTCCGTTCCCGTATTAGAACATCAATGACAGATATGATTCGCTTTTGCTGCTATATATCTAGAGATATTTGATAAAATCCAAAGAAGAATCAGGTATATTATTGCTCCTAATCTGGCGTCTCCGCTCAAGTTTTTTCCCCCACCGCCGTAATGTTGCTTCTATGTGTCATTTCTATAAGTACTTTCACGGTAATCGGATGAGCACTTCGCTGTGGTACCTAGACTTTATGAACTTAAGCGCAATACTAGACTGTCAATGAGGTTTCATCATTTCACAGCTGAGTTGGCTAGATATAACCGTAAGTTCTGTGCTAATAGTTCTTTTACTCGTATTTCTCGCTCGTGGAACTCCCTTCCTGCTCCGTGTTTTCCAATCAACTTTTATCTTAAAAAAATTAAATGCGATGTCAGTCGCTATCTTCTCGCCTCCTGATTACTCTTCTTTTCTTCTCGCTCTTTAGTAATGTTTCTGTTTTCTAATACTTTCATATAAAATGCCATCTTATATTTTAGTGTCTTTAATGTCTTTCTTGGGGGAAACGCGATTTTTCAACAAATCCTTAAAACTTACTCACTCAGTTCATAATATTCCGAATATCTTTCTGTAGGTAGACATCTTGATTTTCTTAAGACTGGTCTTCATCGAGCATTCACTGACATATTGTTGGAATGATAATACATATCATTGCAGCATTTCTCTTTGTTACTAACAAAATTTTCGTGTTTCTTCATACTTTGTTTTAATTCTTGATGGCATCTTTCTTTATTCCAATAAAGTTTTTTTTTATTTCTTTCACTTTTTCTGTCGGCAGATAAAACATTTCCCATATAGTAATTTTTTGTGCTTTACCATGACATTTCCAATTCTCAGAATACATTATAATTTTCCCCTTTTGCTAGTCACCATATATTAATTGTCTTTTATTAATATAGATCGTTAGACCATTTTTCTCACTTTCTCTCACGGATAAATGTTACATTAATTCTTTTGTCATGACCGTCAGACTTACTAAGCTACCGGACCGGATAAAACGCAAAAATACTGTTTCCTCCCTTGAATTTTATCAGTTGAGTTCTTTGAAAATAATATTAATAAAATATAAAAAATGATGACGGTTAATATCATAAACAATATAGTTAAATGTTAAAATATAATGTGTCTCCGTTTGTTGTTCTTTTTCCAGGGATTTTCAATAATATCTACTAACAAACAATGTTTTGTTCTCGTAAGTTTTCATAAGCATGTGAGTTCACATATAAGAGCGAAAGAGAGAACGAAAGAACGAAAGCAAACCTCGAAAGAAACTAACTCCCTAAACAATATATACCTTTACTCTTTCTCAGGTGCTCAAATCACGGCATGGTCGAACTTGCCCTATTCGCTGGCATTACTCCGGCCATTGTATAAGGTACATACCGAGGGGATATCCGCGAACAATCGAAAGCGTAAGACCGATATGGTCAAGATCAGACCCACGGATATCGGTGAATCAGATTGTCGGTTGGGTCCGAATCAGAGCCAGGGTGGTGCCGTCACAGTACGGCTGTTACTACTACCCTTTCGATCCGGTCGTCCTACGGGTATGCGTAGGACGTCCAGCTGTGTCGCTACACAACAATGCCGGCACAAGTAGGGTGGTCTATTTGTACAGACTCAAGGTAAGGCTTGAATGTAATTTTATTTGCTACAAGCAAAAGCAAATTCTGGATGCCTTCCAATTCTGGGCTTACCCTCTATGGACACGGTTCTAAACCGTCTTCATTCTTTTGTTATACCCTTTTCTTTTACCCTTTTTTTCTTATACTTCTTCAGTCAATATAAGCATAAAACATTAGATGTACCTCCTTCATTGACTCCTCATTAATTTAGAATCATTTTTCGTGGCATTAACTGTAGAATTAATGACATCAAACAAAAGAGAATAAATATATGTCTATATTTCTGAGATGAGATATTGTAATTATTTACATTATTTATATGATTCGGGCTCTTGTCCTCATCATTATTGTCATGTTCACGACTTTTCGGCCGTTGTACTCTCCGGCCTTTCTCAGATGATTGGAATTTCGAACTGGACACTATATTTCATCCACCGGGGTAGATTGTTCTAGTTCTGGGTGCCTTGTCTCTTCCAGCTATCTCAAGGACACATCGCCCAGTGTTTAAAAGCGTTGGTTGGGACCTGTGACTTGACCCAAAGTGTTGAGAGTTCAATACCTGGCATGGAGGGTTTAGTGAAAGGGATATAACTAAGATATCGGAAAGGGGCATAACCAGGCGTTTAAATGATGAATCTTAAAAGACATAAGAACTGACTCTCCTCTCTGGATTTTTCCTGTACGAAACTACTTTGATAAAATATAAAGAGGAAATGTTTTAGGTTCCGTCATTACAAATAACTAATGAGGAGACAATGGAGATATCGGGTATAATTTATGTAAATATTGACATACACTCTGTTTGAAAAGACCCAAGCGCCATTTACTAAATCAATCTTGTTCTGCGTTTAACCGTTCAATAATTTCTGTTTTCATCTTCCCATCTTTCAATTTGATTTAATCTTCTCCCTCTTAATGTTTGGATGATGTTTTTATTTTATTGTCTTTGCTAACCCTTCAAATCCTAGCATCTTTATGTGTTTTTATCATATTAGTATAACTATCTTATATTAGCATAAAAAAATTATTTCCAAAAAAATCGGATTCAATTATCCGCAGTTTCACTTTGGTAGTTTCAGCTATCCGTGGTCAATTCTTGAAATGAGCATTTCATTTACTTAATAACTGCCTCAAAATTCGTAGTTAGTTATGCCTGTAATAAGGATATGCGCACGAGATGTTGAAAAGCGCTCCATTTACATATAATTTGAACGTCATCCACTTAATGATCAATCAACTTATTTTCTTGGGTTTGTATGGCCAACAATAAAAACGAATAGATTTCATATTCGTCAGATAACTTTTAAAATTGTTTTATTATAAGCCTTTCTGTTGGTTACTATATGCACAAGCGTTGTCATCTAAATCTACGAATGCCACTGGTACCGCCAAACCAGATAACCCCCTAGTGCATGGTTCGATCACCAGAGGCTCAATCGGTTCTTTCTTTGAGCTTTACTGATGAAATATGGTGGCTATACACCCAGCAGGATGTAAAACAAGGTGTGAAGGCCTATCAAAGATCGGATGAAACTTGTTATTGAGATAACGGTCATCTATCACAATGTGTAGGCTGGTCTTTATTGCTATGTATGCGGACAGTGCAAGTGACGAGACGGCATCTCTTGGTAGATAGCTTCCTAGACTGAAGTCACAGGCTAGGATAGAGTTACCCCGATTGAATCAAGGGCCAAATGTCCGTGACCAAGGTGAGCTTTAAAGTTACAGTACAGGAACTTGGTCAAGACAATACGCTTTCAACCCATATATGTGGGGGGATGATATCATAGGATGTTGCATATTGACGCTACGACCACAGTTTATACGTGATCAGGGATTTCCATGTTTTCCGTTTCCTTATTATCTGCGAATTGCCACGAGGTCTTCGGAGATTAGTAGTGTGTTTTTCCCGTTTCCTTAACCAAGGTTTCTCTTAGACTAGATGAAAGAGTTAGAGAGTCCGCTCTACCTTGCTATTTATCCTACAGATAAAAACTGAATTGCCCAAAGTAAACGTAACGGATGAGGCCAGAATTATAACTAAGTTCTCTGATTCTACTGTCAGCGACGATAATCCTTGCGCTAAATGTCAATCGTATAATTTGCTGTTAAAATTATATAAAAACACATGAATGCTACTATTGTTCACTGAAATAGATAAACATGTTCTTCATTTTTTTTTCAGTGGTTTTATTTCTTGATGGTTTTCTTTTTTGTTTAACTTCATAACACATCCGGAATGTATTTCTCCAATAACCTATTAATGATGCTAATTGTTGTCTGAAATTCTAACATGAAGTGTTGAAATAACATTAACTCTGATTCGGAGTGATATTCTCACATTTCTTGTTTCAGTCGCCATATTTAAACCACTGCTGTTTTCATCACTCTTCAATTGTATGTTGCATGTAATAATCTTTCAAAACTTTTAGGACATCCTTTTACATGGATGAAATTATTTGATTACATTTAATGACTTGTGATTTGAATAAAGATCAAGAACTAAAGATTATTTAAAAAACCCATATTAATGCATTATTTAACAACTTATAGTCAAGCAGTACTATAAAGAGCTGTCAGTAAAAAAACGTTATGTAGAGTTCACATAAACCTTTAAGAAAATTTGACACTCACAACGCATATTGAAAGCAAGATGGTTAGTTGATTTGTTATTTTTACGGCTTATCAATCTTTGTCTTGTTATTTAAAGTCAGATTTTTTTTTCGTAATATTGTTTTGGAAATAATAATGATTTACCGATAAAAGTTGTACTTTTTCACTCATAGCTTTGGGAGAAGACATGAATTCATATATTTCACAATGGTAAGTGAATATAGCAAACCCAAAAATGATTGGAACACAGCCCCCACCCCCGATTTACAATTTTCACCCGTTATCTATTACTCCACCAGTAAATCCAAGCATAAAGTACCTGGTATGTCAAAGCAGTCACCCATCTAGCTACTGATCAGGTTCGACATTGCTTAAATTCGGTGATCGGAGGAGAACCATCTTTCAACGTAATAAGTACTATTGAAAGCAAAAGAGACAGAGAAGAGCAGCGTATCCCCTACCTAACAAGCTTGTGTAAATGGTTGGCAGAACAGTGTTTATGACAGATAGCAAAAAGAAAAAAAAATTCCTGAAAAAGGCTCGAAATCGTGGAGGGCCAGGATCGCCCATATCCTGGTCTGCCTGATGATTGTGCTACCATATGCAATTTTGGCCCATATGAAACTTTTGGGTGCGTGATGGTGTTAGGCAGGTACCTTTAACCTCCCCCCCACACACATATGTTTGGATGTGTGTGTGTGTGTGTGTGTGCGTGCGTGTGTGACGAAGTGTAACTTTATTGCAAAGTATGCAGTTGCGAATATTTTATCATATAGAGTCTACCGTAATATTTCGCCCCCTACTATTTGTCTGTCAACAACTCTACAAGCTACTTGCTACTTCAACGGCTGCGTAAGAAAATGAGAACCCCTCGCAAAAATTGTTTTTCACTGTATTTTTAAGTATAAAAGTAAGTAATGTTGGTTTAATAAGTCTATCCTCCAGTCTTCACGGTCCTTAGTGAGGAAATTTGTCATAAAATAGCTGGGTAATATAGACGGTTGCTAGGCGAACAATTCGTCTCGCTTCATGGATAGTTATCCAGAACTGTAGATCACTCGTGAGGTTTTTTTTTTTTTTTTTTTTTGTGTGTGTGTGTGTGTGTGTGTGTGTGTGTGTGTGTTTTAATGCTCGCCAGCAGTATCCTTCAAATCGCATTCTGCTACTGCGTAAGGTTGTTGACATATCAGGCATAGTTTCATAGACCTATGATTTAGTTGGATAGTTTCTCCAGGAGAAGCTAAATATACCTCTTAGCATCCGAGTGTAGATTACAACCATTTATTCAGGGTGTTCCAGGCTATAACTATGCGATTTTTCTCATCGTTTTTAGTGGAATTTATCTAACTTCGTGAGTATGTAAAAGATTCAATAGATTTTATTGATTCACATGAGACATATTTAATTTAACATTACTGGTTGAAGCCTATGAATTCAGTTTTAGAGACATTGATATAGAATCCAACATCACTGACAGCATTTTCTTGATAATGTAGGAGTACATCTATTTGCACTGATAGCTTTGGTATTTGTGGAAATGAGGTAATTATTTTCGCCACTAATTTCAACTGATTAACGTTCAATTTTTAAATAAGATGTTTTTAAATGCTTTTAAAATATTTTCTTTTTCTCTTAAGTTTCCTTCTAAAATTAAGAAAAGTCAAACTTTATAAAGAAAGAATTGTCCGAATCTATGGAAAATATGCTTTAGGGAAATCTGACACAAGGATAATATGTGCCTGTTTGCCGTCTTTGAACACCAGCTCCGCAAACAATTATTAGTGAAACTATTGCTGTTGTTACTAGAAACTTTCTTTTGTGGTCTTGTGGACTGAGCTATTTGCCTATATTGCTTGTATATGATAAACCAAAGTAGGTATTCATAGCAGAAAGTGTCCAAGGCATCCATGAAGAATATGTGTTCTATTTCGAAAATAAAAGTCAAAGAAAAGGATAAACAAGTAACGCAAAAAATGCATTTCTTACTTCGACATTCTACTTCAGTTATCGAGCACTTTGACAGCACTTTCTATAAATAAATGAATATATTGCTTAGTTGCTGATCGAAACAATGGTGAAATTAAAAGAATTTAATTATTTTTTGTCTTAAGTTAATCATTTTTTAATGTACTGATTATTCAATAAAAATGTAAAATAATAAAATAATAAAAAATTTCGAATTGATTTTCTTTGTCCTTAAATAATTTCCAACATTTATAAACAGGTAATAGTCGTATTGTTTCTATTTCCTGCATTTATTTAAAATCTTACACAATTCTATTCGATTTCATTCATTGTTATTTTACACGATTGGGAAATGTGATGATCTTTATTTCCGCTCTATATATCATATCCCCAGTTAGAGATTAAATTCATCTATTCCTAAACACTTTCTTTCTCGGTCATTTATCTACATATTTTTCCTCCTCTTTTCTCTCTCTCTCGCTCTCTTTCTCCCTCTTTCTGTCTATGTTTCTCTATCAAATTTCCAATAAATTTCCTCATTACTTAATATCGTTGCAGCAATTTCTAACGTAATATAATCTTCATTTGCCCCTTGACGCTATGTTTTAATTTTAATCTCACCTACAGATTTCTACCTCTCTTCTTCTCTTGTGAAACACAATAGTCACTTTTTGCGTACAATTTCCGTTTTTCTTTATTTTATTTTTGATATCCCACTCAACTGGTCTTAATATTCGCACGATTTTACATGAAATCATCCCCCGGTGTGGTTCAGAAAATCAGATAAGATAATTTATTTCCCTCTACTGTTTCAATATAACCAATGAAAAATCGTGTCCTATACAATCAATATATTACTACTCCCTCCGGTAGTACATTTTCAACGTTACAGACTTCCACTTACTATACTTATTAGGTGTAATATTATTTAATTATACGAAATTCAAGCTACTGTGAACGTTATTGTCTGTCTGATTCGATGTACGTAAATGCGTACGAGTGTGTGTGCGTATTTACAACGTCCGCTTTCCAGCTATGAGACAGGGGTTCAAATCTCTACTTAGTCGATGTTTTAGAAAGATCACTTCCTGATAACGTTAGACCAATGCGTTGCAACACCATTGGAAATTTCATGAAAACCATAGCATTTGTTAATTGGGAGTGAAACGAGCTATTGAGAATTGTACGGAAGCCGTCGCTTCTTTTTGCTTGCATGAAATCACAAGACATCGTGATCGAGAGTGGGAGTGTAGGCCATCTATCTATCTATCTATCTATCTATCTATCTATCTATCTATCTATCTATCTACATATATATATATATATATATATATATATATATATATATATATATATATATATATATATATATATATATATATATATATACATACACACACACACACACACACACACACACACACACATATATATATATATATATATATATATATATATATATATATATATATATATATATACACACACATATATATATACGCAGAAACACGAGTGGAGTGTTAAAATGTTTTCGATCCGATCAATTTAACAATATATGACATGTCTATGCATCCGAAATTTAGCGGTATAGAAATCTTGGTTAGGCCAGGAATTTTCAATCCCTACTAATGTGTCCGAACCTATCTGAATTCACGGAGTAAAACAATATAATACGTGTATGCCTCTATACCTGTAATACGTGCAGAAACACAGAAAAAAATCTGTAAAAATATATATGTAAAAATATATATATATATGTAAAAAAATCTGAAAAAATATATATGTAAAAATATATATATATATGTAAAAAAATCTGAAAAAATATATATGTTGCTATGAGCGTTATTTACAGTATATACTTATGCGTACATATATATTTTATGGAATATGTTCGGGATTATTATTATATTGCTATCTATCAACAATTTCATTTATTTAATGATTTGTCCCCCGAAAATGGATAAACCTATATAGAGGACATGATTTACTGAGAGGAGATATAGAGGTTACATAATATTGAGGTTAAATAACAAGAAAAGGACAGTTTGAAGGAAGACAAAAGATGGCGATTGACGTTTCATTTACGCATTTGAAGATCGTAGATGACAGGGAAGAACGACAGAAAAAGAGAGAGAGAGAGAGACGTACAGGGCCAAAAAGTGAGTGTTACACAGACAGATATTGGACGGGGGTCTTTTAGCTAAAAGCATTTGTTTGATATGTGAAGAGTTAAAACTTGTTTTGTAACCTAACGATCTGTTTAAAAGATACTGGCACTTTTCTTATAACTATCTGGGAATGGTCATAGGTATTATAAAAAAGACAGAAAGTGAGTGATGTCGTGATATCAGGTCAGGATATAACGTTAAATCCTTAAAATATACATGAAATTACAAATACACATAAATATATAATTATTAATACATATATATATATATATATATATATATATATATATATATATATATATATATATATATATATATATATATATATATATATATATATATATATATAGAGAGAGAGAGAGAAAGAGAGAGCAATAGAAAGTGTGTTTTCAAGATTTATACAGACGTATGCATACGTATTCATACATATATATGAACATCTATATGGTTTTAAGCTAACTTATATAGATTTGCCACATATAAAATATATTAAAAAGAATTTATGCTTGTATTCATATAGACATATACATACACAAATTAAAATCACATAGGCATGAAACGTCAAGCATACACACGTACAAACGCAAATCATATATATATATATATGTGTGTGTGTGTGTGTGTATATATATATATATATATATATATATATATATATATATATATATATATATATGCTTTAATAATTTCTTTGCAGAGATATATTTATATCAGGATGTTCCCACAAAAACATATATATATATATATATATATATATATATATATATATATATATATATATATGTGTGTGTGTGTGTGTGTGTGTGTATTTATATAAAAAGAAAGGGAGACAGTTGATTATAATTGTTACACAACATATGTAACAGCGTTTAACTGATATATTTAATTGACAGTTGCATATATATTTGCCTACACATATATCGTTATATACAAATACAAAGACATCCACGCACGTATACAATTCAACAGATTCTGAAATTTTATATTTATATACGTATGTAAATATAACCAACTGCCCTTCCTAATTTACATTCAGCATTTTCGTCTCCCTTTCAACCTTCCGGCTAAGCTGTTTTGATATAACTTAATAATATCCACCTCATTCATTCCGAAATACAAAACAGTTTCTAAATCCTAAAACATAACCAAAACCAAAGAAACATTCCTTACATATTACCGTTTTATTAATCCGTTTTTCCTTAATACTCTTATCCGTGTAAACTAGAAAGCAGACATTTTCTAATACAAAGACATATTGTATAAAGCTTATAAGCGGATCTTTTTTAATAAAGACGAACGAACGCTAAAGATAAAGATAAAATGATTAACTTTCTTGCAAACAAATTGTTGAGCTTTTCTATTTTTGTAATTCGCTTTGTTCACTTTCTGAGTTTATTTTTTATTCCTGTATTTTATTTTTTGTTTGTTTGTTTGCGTACATAATATTTTTTTTTCTATTCTTGGTTATTCAAACAAAGCTTGATTTGTAAGATCAATAAATATTGACCAGAACAACAATGATTATTATTGTCGACGTTAATAATTACAGAAGGAAAACTAATGCCTGTAAAGAAGACTGGCAGGGAGATCTTTATACTTATATACAAAGGATTTAAAACAATATCTCAAAAATAATGAATATATGCTTACATAATATATTTATGCACAAGATGAAGAATTAAATATAGTATAGTTGTTATATTTCCTGCACCCCAAAACAATGATGCAGACCCCAATTGCTTGGAAAATATTTTGACACTTTTTTTCTTCATTTTTCTAATTGAATTGCAATCTGTATCCATTTTAATACAGTTAACACACATGTTTGGCATTTTTTATACATTTTCATCTGCGAGCGCTAACAACGAATTAAGACCTCATTTGAGGCCCATAATAATTACCGTCATATCACACTGAAGCAACGGTTCGCATATGATCACAGATGTTAGGCACCTAGACGGGTGACAGTTTGAGAAATGTTAGTACCTAGTCAAGTCAGTTATGTTCCATGCGTGATACATATGTATATACATGTTAGGCGGCCATGTATCTTACGATACATGATCGACGAGGCAGATTTTTTCCCCCAGTAGGTTGCCATTTCTTTCTATGGTAGACCAGTTGTCATCTAAGGATATAGAACCTGGTTTGTCCTGCTATTTACCCCTACATCTGGGAGGAAGAGGTTTTGATGTGACGGCAATATTCTAAGCATGGGTTTAAGATAGGCTTATAAATATATAAGATCGATTCTGGAGAGAAAAATCGTATAGTACGACACACTGAAGAAACCTTCTTAAGAGCTGAACTAACAACGTAGTCTTTCCACATCTCGTCAGCTGAAAACGTTAGTCCGAGAAGTCACAACGAGTCACTCTCCTGGAGTTTAGCATCACCTATGCTGCTGGAATGCATAAAAAACACCTGAATGAACGCATCCCATTTATTTATTGCCTACTTTGACAATTATAAATTTGGATTTTAAAGATCCGATTACCTAACTGACCTCTAGCAGTCAATGTGTTATTATTATTCTATACTGACTTTTTTTTAAAATTTAAAACACTTTCATTGACATTTTTATTGGAAACAGATTTTACAAATGTTCAATTTAAATGCCACAATTCAATTATGAATGCGCGTGAAGGAAATATATGTTTAGCTGTGTACAAATGTATAATATCGCCAAATTATTATGCCGGGACAGCTAGTATTGTCATTATTTCATTATTCGGAAAATTTCTGCTACTGATGTGAATGCTTGATATATGAACTGACCTGATCCATAGTGATAGCCACCAGATATATCTGGGTAAAAAAATATCTAATAATGGTAATACAAAAAATATTGAAAATAAAAGCCCAGAATTCACAGAAAGCAATGAAAACTATAAAAAAAATACAAAGATTTTCTTATCATTGCAGCTCGGAACAGACGCTTCCGGACTAAGTTTTGCAAAGCCAAAATAGACAAGACACAGATAAAAAAAAAATAAAGAAGACGTCCAATCACATCATGTATGAAAGTAGTAAGCAAGCTGAAATGAAAGACAAAAATAGGCGCACCAGAATAAGGACAGTCATACATTGGGAAATGTGCAAGCATTTTGATATCAACTTGACAAAAAAACAGAGCCTGCGCAACTCAATGTTTTCCTAAAAGAAGGAAAACATCCATAGAATTAGAAATAACAAAACATATTTTAGGATATTGAATATAATGACTAATTCTATCAGCCAAGGAAGAAGAAAATATCTGATAAACCAAGAAAAGTAGAACAAAAATTAAAATAGAAAATTAAATTAAACCCTCCTACTGAACGAAGGAGAAACAAAATAGAAACACACAAGGATTTTGCTCTAGAACTTAAAGAAAAACTGGGCCATGGAAGTTAGCGTCTTGTCTACATCCGTTGTTGCACTTGTAAACATGATAGAATAAAACGAAAGTCAGCGTTATGCCTACAACATCTGCTTCGTATATCACAGTATATTTATTGGTTTGCTTTTTAACGGCCTATCAATCTTTTGAAGGTTACTTAAAGCCAGAAAATATGTTTAAATTTTAAGTATTTTATGGAGATAATAATGATTTACTGATACAAGTCCCAGTAATTAACCCATAGCTGGAGAAAGATTTATACACAAGAGTATTTGCTCGTAAGCAAATATAACGAACCTCCCAATTCGGAGCTGTTATCCATCACACCAACAACACATTCAAGTTTACAGAACCTGGTATTCCCATCTGAGTGGCCAAAATTGAAGGTTAGTTTCCAGCGTACAGTAGAAAAATGGTGGACATATCCTTCCACAACTTCCTGTCTCTTGCTGCACTGAAGAATATTTGATTCTTTACCATTCCTCTTAGTGCCCTTTCTGTTATTTATTCATCCAAGCTTGTTAGGTAAGTTACTCGCTATTTGTGTCTGACCCTGCTTCCGTCAATATATCCTGAGATTTTTCTATCCTTCTATATATAGCCCTCCCAGTATCCCAGCTTTTTTGACTCATAATATACCCCTGAGAGTAGCCCACATTTTTTTGTCCATGATATACCCCTGAGATTATTCCACCTTTCTTTGCTCATAATATACCCCTGAGACTATCTTAGTCCTCTTTGCTCATAATATATCCCTGAGACTATCCTAGTCTTCTTTGCTCATAATATACCCCTGAGACTATCTTAGTCTTTGCACATAATACAGCCCTGGGGTCACACTAGCCATTTTTTCTCATAATATAATGCTAAAATTATTCCAGTTTTCTTTCCTTATAATATACCAGACTTCCTTTGGCATAATATGCTGCTCATGATATATTCCTGAGATTATTCTAGCCATTTTTGTTCATAATATACCCTCGCCAGTATTCCAGATTTTGCTCATAATATACCCGTGGGATTTTTTTTTTCATGATATATCATTACGAGTATTGCAGCATTCTTTGCTCATAATATACCCCGTACAATATTTCAGAATTTTTCTTGCTCATAATATACCTCTGAGAGTGTCCTAGCTTTCTTTGCTCATAATATGAAAGTGAGAGTATTCCAGTTTTCTTTGCTAATAATGTACCGCGGAGATTATTCTAATCATTTTGGTCGTAATATATATATGAGAGTGTCCCAGCTTTATTTGCTCATAATTTCCCCCTAAGAATATTCCAGCCTTCTTGCTCATAGTATACACGAGTGTATACCATCTGATATTTCCTCTATGTTAAATCCGATTATTCATTTAGATCAACAAGACAAATCCTGTACATCTTAACAATTAAGATAAGGTAATTAAGATAAAGCAATATGCCTGACTATTTCTCATGGTTTCCTATAACAGTTGTTATTATTATTATTAGTAGTAGTAAATAATTTTTCAAAGCTTATTCTGACTATTGCCCTCATCTCAAAGAAGGGGACACTAATCAATATGTTCCTTCCTTTTATGTGTTGTGTCCTTTCAGGACGTAAGCGATCATGGCTCTCCAATTCCATCTATCCTTTGCAGCGTTCTGTCCCTCTGTCACTTCCCAGAGACTAGGTTCTGTCATCCATTTGCTTAAGCCCACTAGGCATGTCATGCGTTGTTTTCAAATGTCTCTCTCTTTCCCTCTATTCGACCCGTGAGTATCAGATTCTACAGGCCTTCCTTCCTCATTATATGTCCCAGAAATGTCAGTTGCCTCTTCCTGATGTTAAGTATGAGCCTCCTCCTTGGTTGAATCCTCTCTATAACCTCATCATTGCTCACACGCTCGGTACATGATCTTTCATCTCAGCATCTTTCTGTAGAACCACATCTCCATCGCCTCGAGTCTCTTCTTCAACTTTGAGGAGACCGTCCAACATTCGCTGCCGTAAAGGAAGACAGATGTTACGTAATAGTTCAGTATTCTTTAATTGTTACCAACGAAATCTTCCTGTCTCGCAATCCTTTCTTCAGCTTTTGGAATGAGTCCTTGGCCATCCCGATACGTCTACAGATCTCGATGTCGCACTTACCGTGTTCTGTGAAAACGATTCCTAGATATTTGAACTTCCGCACCTGCTTGATTTTAGTGTCCACGACCTGCAAATCGCATTTCGGTCTCATCCTTTTGCTGATGACCATGCATTCCGTTTATGCTTAGTCCCTTTTTCTCATTCCCCTTCGCCCCTTCTGTACGAGATTTTGTAATGTCCTTTCCGTGTCTGCTATCAGTACTGTGCCATCTGCGTAGTGTAAATAATGATAACATTAAATTCCAGAAATTCAGACAAAAAATTTTTTCGAAACTTGTGGACTGGTGCTACAGAATCACAAACAAAGAACTGTACAAATTAACGGAAACCACACCGCTTGCGGATTTCAACAGTAGCAACAATTAAAGTGTATATCACACGTAACTCAGAGAGATAATGATGACATAATCATGATGTTGACATTCCACACAAATTCAAATAGAGGTTTAGGAATTAAACCTACATCAATACTGGAAAGAGCGCTAACAAATACTGGGCTTGAGAACCATATTTAAAAAAAAATTAAGAGAAATATTTTATAAATTTCAAATGGCAGGATCAATGAATGCCAAATGTTTCTTTATAAGGAGACGGCTAATTTTACCATTTCCATTACGATTATGCGGCTAGATTAAACATTGATGTTTCTTGGCATCTAAGATAAGCAACCAAGTTCACCTCTATATGTTGTCTATATAGCATTACGACTGACGTATTTACTAATACGCATAGTCAGATATGCATTTCATTTGAGCGAAGTCAATTGCATTCGCCTACAATCTATAACCGCTTCTCTACTTTCGTTTCTGAATTCATCATACCGGCGCTCGTTTTACGTTTAAAGAAAACCTAGAGTTGAGTACACAGCAATGGATTGCAATAGAAAGAAAAGTTTTTAATTGACCTGTACTAAAACGAGTGATACACGTTCGATTCTTCGAGATACTATCAACATATTTATTGAATTTCTCCTAAACTCCTCTTACATATATATATATATATATATATATATATATATATATATATATATATATATATATATATATAAAAAAGGCTTAAACACTAATACTCATGTTGAATCTGTAGGTCTGATGAATTGGATCGTATTTACGATTCCAATGGAATAAATTATGACCATGGAGTATTAGTGTTTGCCTTTTATTATATCCTTACTCTGTCCTGGACATTGAGTTCTACCTGGATTCTTCCTCTTGGAAAAAATTTTTCTGAAAATATACATGTATGGGTATTTATATATTTTGCATATGTATGTATATTTTCCATATTATTATATATATATATATATATATATATATATATATATATATATATATATATATATATATATATATATATATATATATATATATATATATATATATGATATATATATCAAATTTGCAGTACAATTTATATTACATGAATCATTCATACAAAAACAGATTAGTGAAGTTAGTGATATAAATGGCGCTAATACATCGTCGCAAACAAAATTATTAAAATTACATTAACCCACGAATCTCTAGATAAATGTTGTGATCCCTGTTTTTAATAAATTTAACTTGTATAACGTCTTTTTTTGCTAGTACTTTCATTTGTTCATACAGACATCATCAGGCATGGAAATTGATTTAATTTTTTTTTTTTTTTAATACATCCAGGTAATAACGGGACACGAAAGATTAGATGTGAGTCGAAATATGTTTTTTAGAAATGTGTTATTGTTAACAGTAAGAAATGTCGCAGCTATTATCCCAGAAGTTGTACATCTGGGATAATAGCTGTGACATTGCTCTATTTATTGAACAATTTAGTTCATGCCACATCGACTGAAAAAACTGCTACAACAAAAGAATTCTCCATATTAGTAAAAAAACGAACACACTTTTAAAGTTTAAAAAAAATTCAACCTTAGCTTTGCGACCGCACGCTCCAAAATTTCTTACCGTTAACTAATAACACATTTCTAAAAAAACATATTTCGATTCACATCTAATCTTTCGAAAATAAAAAAAATCAAATTCCATGCCTAATGATGTCTGTATACAAGTTGAAAAAAAAAAAACAGGGGTCACAAAATTTGCGTCATTTTTTTTTTTTTTAAGTGATATCCGGACTTCGGGAGAAGCTCTTCAGAAACAAATACTGCCTACTTCTTCCAGAAGCCAATTAGAAAACAAGAGATTTTAGTAAACTACAGGTACAGGTGAAGTAATGGATAGCGGCTCGGATTGAGGAATCGGAGAGCCGAGTTCAAATTCCAGTCGAATCCATTGCATTCACTTACGTGCTAAAACCTTTGGGAAATGTATGAATCCTCTTCTTCTCCCCCTAGCTAAGTGTAAATAGTAGGACAGACCGGGTTCTAGAGCCTTGGATGGCAACTGGCTCGTCAGTGATGTATCGAAAGATACATGAGCGCCTATTCGTATATCCCGCATGACACATAACTGACTGACTTGACAAGTACTACTAATCTAATCCGGATGTATTTACATATTTGTTGGAAGCTGTGAATCTGATCCTTTCTTTCTAGGAATAATTTGTTAATTCTTTCTCTCTTCTACCCTATACTGTTTATTTTATGTACAGCCACTAAGCACATGTGAATAATTGCAGTAATTTCTACTTCGAAAATGTGAAAATATATTTCAGCTATTTGCTTTTCGCTTGTGTTCAGAGGGACAGCGATTTTGATAGAGTATTATGAGGAGGGAAATAAAAGTTTGCCCCGAAAATGCTAACACACAGCGACTAGGCAATTTCGGCTTTATATCTTCAAAAAATAAAAAAAAAATCTAATATTCGTGATATTAGCAGGTATGACTTTCTGACTGATTGACATATTTTTCTGGCAAACAAGCGTCAGCAGAAGAAAATAATTATTTCATAAAAACATCTGCAGTTGCTTGAGAAAACCTAATTTAGGTTAAGCGCCAGAAGACCGTGTCACTGAAAAACATCTGAAAAAGTTGAAAATTATGATAAAGAAATGCTCTCTTTTTTAAATATATATATATATATAATATTAGGTTGTGTGTGTGTGTGTGTGTGTGTGTGTGTGTGTGTGTGTGTGTGTGTGTGTGTGTGTGTCTAAAAAAGATGTGGGATATGAATTTATGAGTAAAAAGAGATAGGGTGTTTATAAATATAAACGTCGACACTGAAGTTTAGGGCAAAAAGCCAAAGTCTGTTCCCTTCTTGAACGTGAACTTCAGATGATTTCAAGATTGCAGGAAAGAGTTTGTCACAGCTTGATGTTGATCTTAGTACCCACATTTTCTCCCACTCTCAAACTTTCTTCCTCTACCTTTTCTCTCTCTCTCTCTCTCTCTATATATATATATATATATATATATATATATATATATATATATATATATATATATATATATATATATATATACCGTCTGTAACAGAAAAATTGAGCAAATCGTTTAACAGCATAATTATTCATCTCACAAATGTTTGATATCTAAACAAAACACTAAACTAATTCAATTTACTTTTCCGGGTTTTCAGATAAGACCTTTAGCCATCTTAACACAATTTGTCGAAAGAATCAAGGAAAAACCTTTTGACTTATTCAGCTTAAATGTGAAAAGGTCAATATCATTTTGTGGCAGACCCTCTGTCTTTACAACTGAGCAATGGTGACAGGAAAAGGATCATTCAGGCTTTCAGTAATGATACCAAAATTTATACTCCTGCTTCCATCTACAAAGTCCATTCAAAAACCATCAAGAGAACAGTGAATGTTTTAAAAATGAGGGAACAGTAGAGAGGAAAACTAGATCAGGTGGTCACAACAGCAAGAGGGATCATCATTATAACTTAGAGCTAAAGCGATAAATTAGAAAAGATCCAACACAATTCATAAGACGATTTACACGTGAGATGGGAGTTTCACCTATGACACAGCAGTGGATAAAAATGAAAAGGGAATTCTACCAGTGAGGAAGCTTGTTAATCCAGGACAGGAAGTTAGAAGTTTAAAGTGGGCCAAGATCATCTTGAATAAGTTGGAAAAGGATCCTGAAATAATATATAGATATTTGAAATTTATTTCAATACTTCATGAGCTTCTGATCCTTAGCTATGAATAATTAAAGATGAACATACCATTTTCGTTTATAATCGATATCACTACGATACTTTTGTTAAGTTTAGAGAGTAATTATACATTTTATTGCTCAAAGTAGAGTCTAGTAGTTTTATAAAAACTTAAAAAATTCTAGTAAGATATATTTAATCATTTCTAAGATACAATGATTCAAAGCTTAAACTAACAATTGGACAATTTTGCTGTTGCACTTTTTGGACAATTTTGCAGTTACACCAGGTATATTACTTCAATGAAGGCTATAATACAACTAAAAAGCAAAGGGTTCTGAGAATTTATGAGATCGAGAAAATACTGAGGAGAAAGTCAATAAAATAACAGTATTCAGGAAGGCATAATGTGGAAATTGGCGTTTTTGCTTTGATGGCGTTAGGACTTACAAGCCATTTCTTGCATCAGTTAACCACTGATTGGAGGCCATTTTCTAGAACAGCTGCCAGTTTTATTTTGTCGGATGTCCTCCTAAGACATGAATAAATAATTGTGCCATCAACTTAAATACTAAGATAGAAACTGATGATATCGGGAAGGTCTGTTGAGAGATGAGAAAGAAAGAAGGTCAACAGATAGAACCCCGTGGATTCCACGTATAGATATGAGATGATGTAAAAGCGCGTAACATAACCTTTATTACAGGATTTGTTAAGATTTATCGAATTAAGCGAAATATTCGTTTTCAGACACCATAAAGCTTTTATATATATATATATATATATATATATATATATAATCGACTCTCCCGTCGACATTCGACGTATGAGGGTCAAGCAGATCAGTTTCCAGGAAACCGACACCGGCACCGGCACCGGCACCGGCACATGAGATTTGATTATAGTGGTGAAGGCCTCGTGCAGGACCATCCACATTTTTTGAAGGGACGAATACAGAGACCTGGTGCACCGAATGCAGGTTTTTTAATTCAGAGTTGTCCTTCTCCTAGACCAGTTGTCATCCAAGGCTATAGAACCCAGTCTGTCCTGCTATTTTACCCATAGCTGGAGGGAGAGTATACATACCTTTCCCAGGGGTATTAGCACGTAATGGAATTCGAACTCGGCTCTGCGATTCCTCAATCCAAGCCGCTATCCATTACTCCACCGTGCCTCCTATATATATAAGTATGTATGTATCTATGTATGTATGTATGTATATACATACATTAGATAGATAGATAGATATTATTTCTGTGATAAATGTTTTGTGTTTAGTCTGTGTTTACTGGAGCTAGTATCCGAAATAGTAAAACTGAATGTATTTATATATAAATTAAATTTTATTATCAAGAATCCTGGCGAAAGTTTATTATCTCGGAGGACCCCTATGCAGGAACCAATATGATGAACATTTTAATTTATTTCTTGATATTATTGATCTGTCGTTTCATCTTGTCCTATGAAATTACAAAGACGGTTTTAAAATTATCTTCCAGGTATAGTTTCGATTGATTTTGCTGCGAAGTAGTCGGCGTTTAATACAACCAGACTCGCATATATATATATATATATATATATATATATATATATATATATATATATATATATATATATATATATATATATACCCAAGTGTATAATTGGTATATACGGAATGAATTCCAATAACCAACACACTTGGGATTAAAATATATATACATGTATTGTCGGATGACCGGATATTGTAGCGTCTGTTCTAACGTAATTTCAACGAAGAAATAAATTGAATAACATATGTATTTTTTCTTTTCTTCTCAGTAATTTTATAGTTTTTAAACTTAATAGTGATTAAATTTGGATTTTAAAATTGGCAGTTTTTAATTTTAATATCAAATTTTATCATATGATTTAATAATTATTGGTTAGAATAAATTCTTTTTTAATATTACCCGTATGTTAAAGATCTGAATAGCTATTATAACATGATTTCGTTGTCAAGATTTTGAATATTCCTATACTTGGGTTTGATTGGTCATTCTAGCTTTTGTAACAATGTTTTCCCCTAGCGAAGGATCGTTAATTAATTTGAAACTTTAAAAACCATTTATTTTATATTCAACATCATCACTTGATAAAACACCGAGGGTGTTGAAACAAAATGGCTATTTTTGTAGTGATTTTATAACATATTTATGTTATAAATTTTTTTTATAAAAAATAATTATTAGGTTGGCACAAAAATAATGACAATAATGTCGATTTGGCGTTAAAAAATACGTCAGAAAACGACATAATTACGTCATTATTTCTGCACCAATCTAATAATATATATATATATATATATATATATATATATATATATATATAAGTAGAATATATGAATAATTTCAATGAACGAATATGCGCAGTAATCCGATGATAGTTCTTAAGTCTGGTCGCTATCTATATTATTAAGCCTTTCATCATGATAAAACACACTTTTTTTTTCGGACAAGACAAGACTCTCCGCGAAGAATGCGTTCCCATTCGTTTTCAATGAACGGCTGCTCTTTTTGTAACTCTCTAATATTGCGATAAATACCGACAAGAACATTGCGTAATAAATTTTGCGATCGTCTATGCCGTATTCTGGTTTTATATATTTAATGCATTTTGTATATTTCATATGTATATAGACTAAACACTATTTTAGAAATGTTCAGAAATAAAAGTTTTTCCTTTATTTTTTCAATTACTCACAATGATTATATTTTTCACCACTTTATAAATTTGGGATTTCAAATTTCAAATTTCGGGACTTTAATTTTCAGGATTTTGACATTTGGTATCTTAAGATTTGGGATTATATATATATATATATATATATATATATATATATATATATATATATATATATATATATTAGGATAGAATCCCTATATGATATGTGTTTCGTTAAAGACGACTAACAAGGTACTGAGATTAATTTTTTTTAATTTTCCTTGTATACGTACATTTTGTTCTTTTCTGGTGTGTAAAAATTTATCCCAAATGAAGCATGACTATAACTTTAGATACAAACATAAAAAAACACACACATTTAGTTAAAAATAAATATCGCCTTTCATAATGGCTCGAAGAATAACTGAAAGCTCTCGGATAGGCAGAAATATTGGGCAATTTTTACACAATTTGTGTCCAGAGAAGAAAGCAACACTTGTACGATCACCGGAATAATTAAATCAAATCTTAATCGCAGTATCTTTTCAGGCGTCTTCATATATATATATATATATATATATATATATATATATATATATAAGTATAGGATAGGTGTATACGGAATAAAGTCCAATAACCAACAAATACTATTCTTAAAAAGAGTGCTCAATACAGAGTAGAGCAAATAAAAGTATTTATTCGAAAATTATAACATAAATATGTTATAAAATCACATAACGGTTAGTTCATATCTTTGATTTAAGAGATGGGTCTTATTTTTAAATTTTTCGTTAAGACATAGACAACAAGGGGAATATAGAGAGTTACATGTTCGGGATCTCTTGATTAATTTCCATTTAACAGTAGATGTTTCATCCTTTTCTTTTAAAGTCCAACAATACTAGTCTTGTACTTATAATTAATGCTATTAAAAGATTGCATATGCACCCGCCAACGTTCCTTGAAAAAATTCATAGTGCTACCAATGTAAATATTTTTTCATATTTGGGTTATCTAGTGTAGCGATTGCACTAAGATAAACTACCAAACTAGTAAAACAATTATTCTGTAGTGGACAATTATTTGGATCCCTACAATTGCACAAGTTGTTATTCGTGTCATATTTAGTACTAGTGCTTGCAACCTGGTTAGTAGTCAAGTTTTTTTGAGTCCCTACATTGTTAAAGACTCTATTTTTATGTTTCTTGATTATTTTCTCTAGGTTATCCGCACAACTATGGCTTAATTTAAGGGTATTCGGATGAAATGTTTTACTACGTCGGTTAGTTTTGGAGTCGGGGAAGTATTTTTTGTGTTTTTTCCTACGTATGCATGAAATATTAGTACATATCTAACTATACTGAAAGTTATCCTTCCTGATTAAGATCAAGAAGGGATATATATTTTTTAATTAATTGTCTACGTCCTGAGGGGACATGCCACACGGCACACAAAGAGAGAATGAGAGACAGATATAATCATTCGCTCCTGTTTATAGATTAAAGTCTTACCATGCGTTGACTGTTGACTTGGAAGCCATCTGCCCAGAAATATCCGGTCCACATCACACTGGTTGCATACATAACTATGGTACCCAGATTACCTTATTATGCTAGATAGCAGATGACCTTAAGACAAAGATCATTCAACCTTTAGCAGGTATTTTTTTTTAATCCTGCTATGCGTGTGACCACTCGTAATCACAGAATACTCTGTTTGGTGAGACAGTTTACTCATACTCACCGATAACTCGACCATTACGTAGGAAGGAATTTTTATCTAAATATTCATGCACACATGCTAATATTCTTCAATTTCAGTCAGGTTCTAATACAATTATTCTCTTTTATACTTAAAACTCTCAAAAGTTTTTATTTTTATTATTTTATAGATGCCCTTACTTATTTAAATAAATCAATGCTACATTTTTTTTTATTTGAATATTGACGCGAGATAGGAAGAAGAAAAAATAAATGTATATCCTAAATTTTCTTTTTGCTCTTATATCTTTGGGAAAGTCATGCGAACAACTTCGGCTCTCTGTATTATCTTCAAGTTGAATATGAGCGTAAAACTTAGAACAATAATCAGAGAAAATGATGGATGATGGAAGAACTGGATAATTCCAGACCCCACGTTTACATTCCTATTTGTAGGCAGCAAGAGTATAATGACTGTATTAGCCATTGTTAGGCGTAACTTGCAATTCAGTAATTGGCGGTTTTCATGTTATTTACTTGATCCTTATATCATGTATTTAAAGCTAAATACCCCTCTTTTTACCTATTTTTTTTATCTTCCTGCTTAATAAGTAGGATGCAATATTTCAGAGAAAAAAAATAGTTCTTTACTTGAAAGTAACCTTTCAGTATCACCTTGATGTATATCTACTGATACTAGCGCTGACATTAAAACAAAAAAAAAACATATTCACACAACCAGAAACAAACATGCAAATAAGGAAACACACACACACACACATATATATATATATCCTATACGCAACCGTCATTTAGCTTGACGTGCCTAACCTCTCGGCCACAAAGGATCCTTTTATTAGCGAGGGTCGAATTTACTGTTTATAAACTTCAATCTTCCATGAATCTCGTACATTCATAACTGCTTATGGCGTATCAAATGTAAACAAATGACGTCATACATTAAGAAATGGACAAAGTCCGAGAATTTAATAAAGATATATATATATATAAAAGAATGAGTATTTTTCTTAATTTCCGAAAACGGTCCAAGATCAATTTTAACCTATAAATATAGCATAGAGTTGGCGCTATAAATATAGCGATTTTGATTTCATATATATATATATATATATATATATATATATATATATATATATATATGACTGAAAACAATATACATAGCCTGAATTTGTATATAACGCAAACAGTGTCTTCTGATTTTACAATTACTTCGTAAAAGTCTTATATAAATCATTCAGAAAATTAATATTAATCTTAAATATATTCAAAAATTCTTAATTAAACTTCATTAACGTTGACATTGTTTAGATTGTGTTAAGTTATTGTCACGTATTTAGATGTTAAATGTATAAAACCCTACATTTTGAGCTAACATTGAAGATGAAACTCTAGAGAAGCAATGTTCTGCAACTCTAATCATTAACTTAAGTCCTGTCGAATGGAGTCAAATAATTTAACTATAATTCCCGGGCTATTTCATATCGAATAGATGTTTTGAAGGAAGAATATCACAATGATTTAATAGACAGACATCGGTCAGTTTGTAGAAATCTGTACACAATATTCCAAAAACTAGACATAGACACTTTTTACTTATTCATCTTTGCTGTGATGTTTCCCTTCAGGATGTGGGCGATGTTGACTATCTTCAAATTTCTATCATTTGTAGCTCTTAGCAAGATTTGCTTTTTAATATACTTGCCAATCTCTCATCCACAGTCAGGAAGGCAACTCTACATTTTCCGACATCCCTTTGTCCTGTAGCTATCGAATACACGAAAACCTCATTCCAGATTATGTGTCCTAGGAATGTCGACTCTCTTTTTTAAAGTATAAGTGTCCTTTCTCTTACTATTTTCTTTAAAATTTCATTAGTCCTCCCATGCTCCATGCATACTATTCTCAGCATCCTTCAGTAGAACCATATCTTTATTGCCTCATCTCTTCTTTATCTGTGAAGCAATTATCCTGCATTCAATATTTTCCCAGATAATCGACATTATATAGCAGTTGAGAAATCATTTCTAAGTTTTAACGAAGTTTTCCAATTTTTTTTTAATATTCTGTTTAGTTTTAACTGGAAAAAGTCCCATATTTGGTGCATCCATTGTAGATGATTGAATGATTAAACGATTGATCAAACAACCATCCTCGAGTAGTCTTATATCAAACTAGCAGCATCACCCAGCGTTGCCCGTGCTTGATTCAAAAATCGTACGACTCATACAGCAATCGCTATCACTTGGCTTAGCATATTTTTGCCCTTCCTTGCCTTTAAAGGGGTGTCCTTTGCCGTGCTCATGTTGCTACATGCCTTACTTCTTGCCTATCTCACAATGCGATTTTTTTCTAAGCTCTATACTAAACATCAAATCTGTTACGAAAAAAGAACTAAACAAAATGAACACAAAACGATCAGCTTTAAAAAAGGACTCAAAACTGGAAAAATCTAATGAAAATAGAATATTAACAACAAATACTTTTTCCCACTCAACCCAATTCTGTGGAATCAGAATTCAACGTTGAGTTTAAGCAAGCGAATGAGCCAATTGGAGTAAAGTGCCATGCAGATTTAAATTTTTTCCACTTGTGACGAATGCAGCTGTCGATTTTTAACATTCGTGTCAGTCAGCTGTTGGCTCTCACGCTGGCCATTAGAAACTTCCTGCCTATTTCTGGCAGCCAACTATAGGCTCTCATTCTGGCCAGTACAAAATACCCGAAAACTACATGAAAACTGCCGTAGAAGCTTAAAAAAATTGATTATTTCCACTATCGATGGGAGCTGCGAAATGCAGAGTCGGCCTTGGCCTTCCCACTAAATTGGAGCATGTGCATGTAATTTTTGGTGCAAATCCATCGAAAATTGCGGCCATGCCTTCGTTACACACACACACACACACACACACACACACACACACACACACATTCTGCCTTTTATAGACAGTATAAAAAAGATACACATAATTCCGACATTCACGAGAGTTGGAGATTAATGCAGATCTGGTTAAGAACAGAGTCAATATGATAGATATATGTTCGGTTTTCATTGCACTTATAACTGTAAACATAGTCACAGTTTACACAAAAAAAAATTGGTGTAGTTTAGCCTAGTGGAAAAATGTACAAAAAGGTACAATAGAATAAACTATATTAGCTTAAACTAAACTATAGTCATAATGTAACTATATATTTTTCGTGCAGAAGAATCAAATCAGGCTCGGTTTAGTGAAAATTTACATATTGGTGAAAAGATACGTGCAAAAAGACATAGGCAGCGTATAATGCCTATATGGGATGTAGTCAGTTTTTTCGAAGTCCCGCAGACCAGGGACAAATAAGGTGCAGTTTTCAATTTATTAGATGATAAAACAATATATTTGAAAACTCATATCAAGCTGCGAATCTATACATTATTAATAGACAGCAAGAACGTTTTCTACAATATTGACATATGGTGAAATGGAAGTTCCAATATTTATCATATTCGTTTTTTTTATCTAGATTTTTGACCTTTTCTAGTCGTTTTACAAGCTAGTACTAAGAATTACAATACTTAATACTTCAATGGCTAATGAATTTTTCATAAAACCTGTCACCTTCTACAAGGCTTCAATCAACTGATTGTACTTCGAAATTATAGAACATTGCAAGGTGCTTTTTATTGCAGATGCTCAAAATATGTATTCTGTCATGTACACCAACGCTGTTTTCACTTTTTGTTAATAATGAGTCTTCTCTCTATCTCTAACTTCTTCTCTGTCTCTCTCTATCTGTGTGTATATATATATATATATATATATATATATATATATATATATATATATATATATATTTAAATATTTTTGTAGGTACAAAATTTAATGATCGAAATAAAAGTATAAAATTTAATATTACAAGACATATTAAAACAATATTAAATAATAAAAAAAAAACTCAACAACAAGGTGGGGGGAAGCAACCGGTTTCGCTCCCGCTCGTCAGGCTTCACAGGAGATTCAATATTAAAACAGAGAAATGTACAATGTGAATAGGGAAAAAAAAAACATATATATATATATATATATATATATATATATATATATATATATATATATATATATATATATATTTGTATATGCAAGAAGGAACTAGAGGCAGATGACAGCGAGTCCCACCAAACACTCACGTTGTTTGCACAAAGAAGGCTTGCGGGACCCGATGTAAAGCGCCTCCAGAACCTTCAGGTGAAATACAGAGTGTGACCGGGCCAATACGGTGAACCAGTCAGCACTAAATTTGGCGGCACAATCTCTGCTATTTAAAAGATGTTCGCATATGGCGGAACTGTACGTGCGTGTGTGTGTGAAGAGAGAGAGAGTCTGTTTCATGTTTGACGATTGCGATTATGCATGAAAAGGATTGAAGCTGGATGTTGACCTCAATGTCCACTTTTATATTCACGTTCGCACCATCACTGTGACCACACTACATAAATTTAAGCGTGTCACTAGATTGGCAACTAGGTCCCACCGATTTTCTGTTGCATTAGCTAAGTGTTAACCACTCTTCTACTCAAGCAGTTATTTTTCTCGCAATTCTCACTTGCGAGAATCACTTCTGATTCCTTGCTTCCTTGATAATTACAATATTCAAAAAATTAAGTGAAACGTCAATCGCTTACTTCTGTCTTTTTACTTTCCTCAATCTTCCCCATATTCAGTCTTTTAATTCACTTTCTCTTTCACTCTCATCCTTCTAGTGCCATTTTTGGCCATGCTTGGTATCAAAGGTTTACAAAGTAAAAAATGAATTTGTTCATTCGCAGTTTGCTAATTTCTTTATTATTTACTAATGTAATTTATGTATATTGTGTAACTTTTGTGGGTTTAGTTTTAAGTATTGCTTTCTATGAAGTCCGTTACATTATCTGCGTTGTCGATAATGGTGGTATTTTACAATGTATTCGCTTTTGGTTTCACATTTTTAAGTAAGGTAGTAAAAGTATGTTAGAAAAAAAATGTAAAGACTATACTTTGCTTAAGCATTCTTACTTCGGTTGATTTTATTTAAGTTCAATTATATTTTGAATGCTGAATATTAACATTGCAACTGAGTTTAAAATATTACAAACGTTAAGAAACATTCATATCAAATAAGGAAATATCGATATTTTAAAATTTAGTATATATATATAGACACGCAAACCTTACCCTGATTTGCGTCTTTGAATGTAACTGAGATATTGATACAAATTATTAACCCTTACGCCCCTTTTCTTAAATAATTGCTCTAGACGTTACCATAGTAATTTTAATTTTAATGATGAATATGCTTATAAAACGCGTAAATTTCAGGAATTAGTTATTCAAAAAAGAATTTCGCTTGACGATGTAACACAGCTTGGTACTTTAATTCAATTTAATTCAAATAATTATATTGAAGTTTTCGGCTCTTGTTTTGAAACATGAGAACTGTTACGTAGCGATGGAATCATATTTTTAAACAAATAATTGACCATGCTTGGTGTGAAACGATTAAAAAATAAAAATGAGTTTGTTAATTTGTTTATTATTTAATAATTTTCTTTTTTTGTTTTTTTTAATATTGTGTAAATTTGTGGGTTTAGTTTTAAGTATTGCTTTCTATGAAGTGTGTTACATTATCTGCGTTGTTTATAATGGTGTTATTTTACAAGGTATTCGCTTTTGCTTTCAGATTTTTAAGTCACGTAGTAAAAGTTTGTGTTTGAGTTTCGTGTCTGCATTTGAGATAAGTTTTGATCGTTTATTTAGTAATTTATGTTGGTGTCCGATTGTGATAATATCTATTTTCTCGTCCAAACAAAGTTTACACTTTCTTCATTTAGTGTTGTAAGCTGATATTTTTTTGCCTTATTTTCCCTGATATTTTTAGTGTGATTTATTTTTTTGCTTTTATTTCCCATAAGCACTATTTGTAAAAGATATTTGGTGTGTGTAATTTCTTACCTGGGGCTTTCAATTACGTTTATGTACATATTTCTTCGTTAACTTCTGATCATACTGTGGTTTGGTACATTGTATTATTTTGCAAGCAATTGCTTTATAAGGTACAGTCGTTCTTTGGCTTGGTTGGTTGGTTTGTCAGAGTGTGTGTCTTTGTGTGTGTGAGTGCGAGTGCTATCAATAAAGTATTATTTAATTTGAAGTAGTCCTTTTGGGGGACAAAATTTTCCCATAGGAATTTCTCTATACATATTAGGTTCGCGACCATATCACGTCGAAACATTGTTTCCCACAAAATTAACGAAGTTAAGCAACATCGAGCCAGATCACTACTTATATGTGTGTGCACTTGGGAATACCAAGTGTTGTAAAACTCGTTTTACATGGGGTGTTAATTGATAACGGCACGGCATTGGATATCGTGTGTGTGTGAGAGAGAGAAAGAGACAGAGTACGTGGGCCTGCATGTGTGTGTGAGAGAGAGAGAAAGCAAATTTTATTTTACGGAGAATTTTAATTGTTGTCATTGAACTGCCCATTTATTTCTCAGGCCCAAAATTACAAACATTGTACTTTGACGACAAATAGCAGTTGATATACTCAATAGTGCTAATGAAGAATGATCTTCTATAAAATATCATAGGTAAGCATAAAGGGGCTGTGTATTACCTGACTAAAGGTCACCTATGCTACGGGTACGCGCTAATCAAACATATTCGTCCATGCATTCTCAGACAAACTTATTCCCATGCACTATCTAATTACACGAGTTACCTGATTAATTTTGATATGCAAATGTATTTTTTCCGCCAACATATATTGATATATTGTTTTCTTTATTATAGATAATCAATAAATTTTCAATCTCTGGCAGACATTTTAATGAAGCAAACCTTCAAAGCGAATGCCATTGCATTAATCAAAAACTTAATTAAATCTTCGCATTCAGAATTGAATTGGCAAGATAAATCTAAAGACTATACTTTTCTTAAGCATTATTATTTCGATTGATTTTATTTTAGTTCAATTATATTTTGAATGCTGAATATTAACATTGAAAGTGAGTTTAAAATATTACAAAAGTTAGGAAACATTCACATCAAATAAGGAAATATCGATATTTTAAAATTTAGTATATCCATATATAATCCCAGTTCGAAAGAAAAAAACAGGAAAAATGGAAAATTAAATGTCTTTGGGTAGATGCGATAATAAATCCGGGTAAACTTATTTTCAATTTCTTTTTAGAATAGACAATGGGACTTATACTAAGTTAAAACTTAATGTGATAGGGTATAGCCAAGTGTGATCCAGGACTCCTTACCTGTTATCCCCCCCAATCCTTCCTTCTGTTTTGTCGTCCTTTTTTGTGTTATCTCTAGTAGGAGTAGGTAGTCTCTTCTACCGCCCGGTCAACACTCCTCCCCCTTCTATTGGACATGAGTAGAGGCTTACACCTTGTTTATTGTCTAGGGAGGGGTTCTCGGCACTCTTTCTCTCTCCGGCCTCTGTATAAGTGCAGCTCTGTTTCCCCCGTGATCTGTGCAGTCTGTGGCATCACCTCTTCATTCTGAGGGTACACGGCTGGCAGTTCTCTGGTTGCTGTTTCCGACTGGTAGTTAGGAGCCCTAACTGTTGCGTAGCATCTTGAGCGGCCGCTCTGATCAACAGGGGTGTTTGTAGTGCCATGTCGCGCATGGAACGGTGTCCCTGCAGTCACCTCCGGTGGGCAGCCCTGAGGCCATATAATGATGCAGATTTTGCCAACTCCTCTCTGCAGGCGTCACGTTCGAAACTGTCTGTTTCTTTTACTTCAGGCCTTCTCATCTTACAAACAAAATTCAATATGAGTTACAAAAACCGAAAGATTAACCCTAAACGAGCCTCTCAAAAACCACCTAAACCTCTCAACATTTCGTTCTCCAACATCCGGGGCATTAGGATCAACTTCTGCAGTCTGGAATCTTTCCTCACTGCAAACGGCCCGGATATACTGGCTCTCTGTGAGACAAACCTTTTCTCGTCTATCCCCTCTTCTGATCTCTAGATCCCCGGCTACCTTCCTCTCCTCAGAAAAGACTCTCTAACCCACATGCACGGTCTTGGTGTCTACGTCAAGGAACATCTCCCTCCTGCCAGAGAGTTCTCTCTCGAATCGCCAGACCAGTCATACATGTGTCTCCGACTCTCTCTCCTCAATGCGGTAAGATATCTCTTCTTCCTTTACCGCTCTCCATCCTCTCAAGACTGAGATACTTGATAGCATTTCTGACAGCATAGACAAGGCTCTCTCCCTCCACCCGTTTGCCCACATTTTTGTGTTTGGTGACTTTAACGCCGATCACACCTTGTGGCGTAAGAATGCTACTACTGACCACGCAGGCATTCAAACGATTAATTTTTCACAGATAGTTAACTTCCCCACCCGTTTTGCCTTCAACCGGGAAGGTAAAGACTCTCTTATCGACCTGTGCTTTACCTCCATCCCCGAATCCTGCAGAGCCTCGCAACTCTGCCCTCTTGGTAACTCTGAGCATGCAGTAGTATCAGTTAACATCTCCTTCAACTCCACCCCCTATAAAGAACCTCCTAGCACTAGAACTTCGTTCTACTATCAACGAGCTGACTGGGACGCGTTCCTTGATTTCCTCCGCGATCTCCCCTGGAATTGAGTCTTTAAGCTCCCCGTCCAAGAATGTGCTTCTGAAATCTCTTCCTGGGTTAAAGCTGGAATCGACGCTTTCATCCCATCAAGGAAATATAGGGTCAAGTCGAGCTCCTCCCCCTGGTTCTCGGCTGCTTGCTCAGCCGCTATCGCCCATAGGAACTACCACTTCCACCTATTCCGTAGCGACATGTCTGACTGCAATAGACGTCTCTTTGCCTCCGCCGGTAAGGAATGTAAGCGTGTCCTCAACGATGTTAAGTCACTATTGATGCTAAGTCGCAAGGAACGTATTGCATCTCGCAAATTTGGCTCCAAAGATTATTGGCGTCTCTGCAAGAGCGTATTGAACAATTGAAAACCCTCTATACCTCCTTTATTCAACCAGTTCGAAGTCCTGATCTCCTCTACTGTTGAAGCTTGAATAAGCATGGAATAATAATAATACAACACAAAATGTACGTAACAAAATGTATTGAAACAATGAAAAAAGGTACACAATATTTACAGGTAGTTTTGGTATATTCTTGGGAAGACTGTTCCTGCAGAATGGGTTGACTAAGTCGCAGTCGGGCAGAGTCTCTGGATTCGATCTCTTAATCTTCCGTCGTCTTCCGGTACCAACCCATATTTATATGGTCGGTACTCCACTTATGTAAATTAGGTGTATCATACACAACATCTACCGACAAGGCTGAATGCTTTGCTCGGAAATTTTCCTTCAACTCGACGCTCGACTCTTCCGCTGTACCCATACCCGATTTCCCTCTTAGAACTGAGGCCATATTGGGTGGGTTAAACATAACCCCATCTTTGGTACTGGCCGTTATCTCCAATTTAGACCCCAACAAGGCTAGTGGTGGAGACGGGATACCAGCCATTGTCTTGAAGAAATGCACGCCTGAACTGGCGCCCGCCCTTTCTAAACTATACAATTACTGCCTCAAGGAATCTTGTTTTCCTGACTGCTGGAAGTCCTCTTCGATCGTTCCTGTCTTCAAGAACTCCGGCGACTCCTCTGACCCTTCCAACTACCGTCCTATCAGTCTCCTTCCCCTCTTCGGGAAAGTCTTCGAAGCTCTAATCAATACCGGGGTGATTAACCACCTCACATCCCATAATCTGCTCTCAGACAAGCAATATGGTTTCCGCTTTGCCCGTTCTACAACCTATGTGCTTACGGCCATCACTGAAACAGTCTACCGAGCTCTTCAAAATAACGGGGAAGCCCAAGCCGTGGCACTAGACATCTCCAAAGCATTTGATAGGGTTTGGCATGCCGGCCTTCTTCGCAAACTCCAGGGTTATGGCATTACGGGTCGATTATATAATCTAATACGATCATTCCTGTCAAACCGTGAATTGAAGGTCGTTCTCAATGGATTCTCCTCCAGTTCCTATCCCACGACCGCAGGTGTCCCTCAAGGCTCCATCCTAGGCCCCACTCTATTCCTTATCTACATAAATGACCTTCCTGACGCCATAACTTCCCAAGTTGGCATCTACGCGGATGACACCAATAATTTATTCCTGCCTCAAAAACAAATCTAGTCTCGCTGATAAACTGGCCGTGCGTCTCGAAAAGGACCTCCAATCGATTGTGAACTGGGGCATGAATTGACTGGTCAACGTAAACGCTTCTAAGACAAAACTGCTCTCTATTAATCACCACAGAGATCCTTCCCTACCCTCCATTAGAATGTCTGACGCTCAACTTCTCGAGAGCAACTCTCTGCGGCTTCTCGGTCTCACGTTGACTGCTGACCTGAGATGGAATAAATACATTGAGTCAATTGCCTCGTCCACCGCAAGGAAAGTTGGCTCCTTGAGCCGCGCCAGGTAGTGTTTCTCCCCGGAGTCGATCCTCCAGATCTTCAAATCAACAATTGCATGGAATATTGCTGCCATATATGGTCTGGTGCCCCTTCTGTTTCTGGGGTTCTTGATAGGCTCCAGCGGCGGATATGCAATGTAGTTGGCCCTGCCCTGGCGTCTCGTCTACAGTTACTTTCTCACAGACGTGCCGTCGCCTCCCTCTGTCTGTTCTACAAATACTTTTATGGAAATTGTTCCGAGGAGCTGCATTCGCTGGTTCCCAAACGTCATGAGTTCCAGCGCCTTACGAGGCTGGCATCCCGCTCTCACACCTTCACTGTCGAAACTCCTAAATGTAGCCGTCTCTTCTACTAGCTTCATGTCACGCACCTATCGCCTGTGGAACTCCTTCCCTATTCCTGTTTCCCTGTGAGCTATAATCTCCAGCTATTCAAGGGTAATGTCAATCGACATCTCCAGTTGCCTTGATCTATCCACTACCCTCATCCTTTCTTCTATCACTCATATCTGATCTTGCTCTAAACTTTCTGTAACCCCTTGCATCCTAGTGGCTTCCCGCCTTGCTTGGGGTGAAATGCTTATATATATATATATATATATATATATATATATATATATATATATATCATTACATAAAAATGAAACTCAATTGTATGCCATTTTGATCGCTTTTTTACCTCCGGGGATATTCTCCCGGGGTTTGTCAATACAAAAACGTTTGATAAATAAAAACAATACTTTTTGAGTTGACAAGCCCCATTGATATTTTGTAATTCATTGATATGCTCTATAATAAATATACTGAGCTTTCTTTTGTGGATCAGTTTTAATATAATAATATTTATATTATTATTATCTACTTGTATTACTTACCCACAGATTTTACGTATATATATATATTCATAAATTAGTGTTACTTGAATTCAAAGTCCATCTACATATCTATGCGTATTTGTATGTGTATGAATTATATTCATATAAATTGTATTGATAAAGAAACAAAAGGAATAAAAGAATAGAATAAAAACTATTCTTAGCCGACACGTTTCGTCCTCTTACGAAGGCAAATTAAATAATATATAGTCGGTATATATATATTTCAACTTTACTCCTACAAGCCGTAGCCCAACATATCATACAATTATGAAATCAGGCCGATTCCATGAGCAAATTACAAACATTCTAGACCAGATTTCAACCCGCAACCCTGGCATTTGTTATTCCCAAGTTTACTGCGATTGTTTTCATGTACCACCATCTTGGCTTCTACTGATAAAAATATTAAAGGGACACAACTCTCTAACTTTCAATAGCTTACGTTGAAATGAAAAATTATTCTTCTCAAATTACAGTGTTTCAATATAAAATTGTCTGTGTTTTCAACTTTACTCCTAGAGGAGGTAGTCCAACATATCATACCATTTTCGAAACAGGCAGACTCCATGAGCAAATTGAAAATATTCCGAGCCGGATACGGATTCGCTATCTTGAAACTTTGGAATTCGGTGAATTTTTAAACGTGCTTTTTCGCGACGAATTTTTTTGTACGATACCAAACTTTATAACATGGGAATAAATTTGGGAATAATCGAAATTTATTACGAAATCCCAGGAAATAAAAATAATTGTTTGTACGGAAAGTAAGGACCAACGTACATCAAACTGTCTTTAAATGAAGTGTCAGCAGAAGAATTATCATTAGACTTTTAAAAGGTAAACTTAAATATTAATGCAATACTTAAATGCAACGATCAGTTTTGAGTTCTTCTGTTGTTTAATGTTACCTATGCTATCCATTCCTCCGTACCTATTGTGATGAAGGCCCAATGAAGAGTCCTCCGCAGGAGCTAGCTGAAATTAAAACCGGTTTTTACACTAGTATATATATATATATATATATATATATATATATATATATAGGTAACTATACGCATTTCGAAAAACCTTCAAATTTTTGATTTGCCAATAATCAAATCAATCACAAAAGGAAAAAAGTTTTAAAAAAGAGCTAGAAACATGGAAGTCTGTCGAAAAAATCGCACAGATACAGGTTTAAAGCCCAATGAAAAAAAACCCCGACACGAGTAAACAACTAAAAAGAGCTCAATACAACCGCAGAGCAGACCTATATATATATATATATATATATATATATATATATATATATATATATATATATATATATATATGTGTGTGTGTGTGTGTGTTTGTGTGTGTGTGTGTCTGTGTGTGTCTGTGTTGTTTTAATTAAAAAGCAGACAACCTTAAGGTTCCATCGATTATATTTTATTTCCCAAGGAAAGGGAGTTATTCCTGGTTCCTCAGATCTATTTCTCTCTCTCTCTCACACACACTCATATATATATATATATATATATATATATATATATATATATATATATATATATATATATATATATGTGTGTGTGTGTGTGTGTGTGTGTGTGTGTGTGTGTGTGTGTGTGTGTGTGTGTTAATTTGTATAGACGCTAGATGTATAGAAAATACACTTCGAAAGCGCTTCTGCATATATAATGTCTTCTTTTTTGTTCTATGAGCCGCGTTCCTTCAGGACGTTAGTGATCATGACTGGTTCGTTTTAAATTTAAATAAATGTTGTCTTTTTGTTCTTCTTGCTAAACCTTGATCCTTCCTCCATTTAATCAAACTCGCTCGATAAGTTATACGTTGTTTTTCCTCTGCCCTTCGTGCCTTCAATCTTCCCGGTTGGTATCAGATTTTCAAAGTTCCTTATTGTATGCCCGAGTCATATCAACTCTCTCTTTCTCTCTCATCCTGGAGTTATGTATAATTGTCCTTTTTGTTTTCGTTTTCTCTAAAACTTCGTCGCAAGCATGTTCTGAATTTTTGTAAGCTTACTTCTGTAGAAGCACACTTTTATTGCTTCATGTCTCTTTCCCTCTGAAAAGAGTTTGTCCAGTATTCACGTCCATGCTTGATAAATGGTTTGATTACCAACGTATGATCAAACACATAACAAAAAACTAATTCCCATTAATATTATTCTAAGATACGGTCACCCTCGATCAAGCGTGGTTGGTTGCACATCAGTACACGATCAACGACATCTCATTATTCATATTTAACATCAGTCCGTAGCTAATATAATATGCAATTGTTTTATTTATAAACAGTATAGCAAGGAAAGTTAAATGACCATGTGTTTAATATGTAAGTAATGGTCAGGTTCGGTTATTAACTGTAGCGGCATTTCAAATATAGTCTTATCATTTGATTATATAATATCGAATAGATGCCATACGTATAATACATAAATCATAATAAAACCTGTAAAATAGTAATTGTATTTGTAAACATTTGTATTACAGTCAAAAAGGAAAACAGATTTTGTATAGGGTGGATTCAGAATCTGTAGTCGACAAGATAGAGTTAATTCTAATGTTCGATACTGATATAAAAGGTATATAGGTCTCATTTATATTAATATAAAATAGGTAGTATAATCTTCCTTTAAGCTAGAGTCAAAAAGTTATATGTTTCGTTTACGCTTGTGACACAAAGATTGAGATAGGTTTCGTTTACGCCAAAGTTAGATATAGGCTTCGTTTACGCTAGAGTTACAAAGGCTGATATAGATTTTGTTTACGTTTAGCGTAACAAAGGTAGATACAGGTTTCTTTTGCGCGTGAGTCACAAAGGTTAACATAGGTTTTGTTCACGCAAGAATCGAATATGGGTTTCGTTTACGCTAGGAGCGTACAACAGCCGAAACGTCGTGAATGTCACAACAAAAATGAAGACAACAGTCCGAACATCGTAAATAATGTAAATTAGTACAAAGCTAGGTTTTTTTAGGTATAAATAAAAAAAAAAAGGAAAATATTAGCCCATATAAACCAGAGAATCTCTTAAGTTACTAGATTTTTGTCAACACGTACATAGCAGGACAGAAACGTGCATATTATGATCACATGTTTGGGTCACTGTGTCATGCCAGAAAATTTTTCTCGTCTAAATACATCTTTCATATTTACAAATCTATCATTAGTCAATGAATTGTATACTGTTGTCAAATTTGGCATGGTGTTCCTGCTTTACATTTCTGAGAAAATTGAAACAAGGATCTGTAAAGAATTCGACCTTGACCAGGCATCTCGACTTCAATCCTGTTAACTGACTTCATATCCGTCACGTGTATCAGTTTTATACTTGAGTCTTCATATCTTCATTATATATATGTATATGTATATGTTAAGCTTAATTAAAAGCAATTATTCGTACTAATATTAAAATGGAATATGAACTCATATTAAACTATATTAAATACTAAACGAATTTTTTCTGTATTTCTCAGATGAGGTATTTTAATTATTTACACTATTTACTTTGTTCGAAAAGTTGGTTCCATCTTTGTTGCACTATTCACAACGTTGCAGGCGTTGTTTTCTCCGGCCCTCTTCAAGTGATTGGAATTTTGAACAGAACCCTTTATTTCGTCCATCTGGGTAGATTGATTTAGTTCCATGTGTCATGCCTCTTCCTGATATATCAGTATCAGTTATTTCTCTTTTAACTCAACCTTCCAATTTATTGCTCACCTTTGGTGTAATCCAGTGACTTTAACCAAAGTTTTGTGAGTTCAATACCTGGCTACAGCAGTGTAATTTACACTGATTAACTGTATCGATGTTACTGTGTATCACTCTCTTTCTATGTCTCTTTCTACCTATGCGTTTGTTCAGGAGCATAAGCGTGATTTTATGGATGTATTTCTGTCTGATACAAATGCAAACAGAAGTATGTATATTTTCGTATATAATTCAGTTCTTATACATATATGACTGTGTGTGTATATGCGAGTAATCATATTTGATTGATCACCCAGATAGATAAGCATATAAGTAATTCTTCCATGAAGATACATGAGAAAAAATAGATTCACAAAATAAAATTTGAAGACTAAAACATATCGTTTCCTAGAGACATTTTTCTCACAGAATAAAAAGCAATCCCAAACATGAAGCAAATAAATGTCGACAAAACATTATATATATATATATATATATATATATATATATATATATATATATATATATATATATATATATATATATATATATATATATATATATATATATATATATATTATATATATATATATATATATATATATATATATATACATATATATATATATTTTGGTATACGTCTTGTCTTTTCGTCTGTCTGTCCGCAGTCTATCTAAGAAAGAGGTGCTTTTTTATTTATCTAAAATATTATTTATTATTTTTTAGCTAAATATCAGATAAAGAAAAATTTTCTTTTTGTTTTTAATGATAAAAAATCTGGACAGCAATGTCTACAAGTTTCAAGGGATTTTTCTATCATTTGTATATCGTTACAAAACATGTACACTCTCATGGTGTTCAATACAATCAGTATTTATATTAAAATTCAAACAATTTCGCAGTCTTATTTTCGATGACTACGCATACTTAGCTTTTCTTGAGCCAAATAAATCTCTCAAATCCCTAGCGTCTCCTGCATAAAAATGTACCTACTTAGATATGTATGAATACTTCACTAATCCTAACAATGACTGGAAATAGTTTTCTATTAGTCTTTGAGGGATTCTTTAAATATTTATATCTGTATTAATAAGAATTATGTACATTTCTTTTTGGCTATATTTGAAAGTGCTTATAAATATGCTTAAACCTCCGTTTACTACAGTTCTTTAACTCGATGTAAAAACTTCTTAAAGTCGCGTCTGTATATCTCCTGAGTTATAAGCTGTAGGTGGAATCTGTTCATATTCAATAAAAATTCGATTTTTTACATAGATCATATTTTATTTTCTGTTTCATTAGATATTTCGTGAAATGTTACCTATATCATAAAATGTATTATTATTATTTATTTATTTATTTTTTTGCATTAAATTGGTCCCTAGATTAATTAACCGACTGATAAAATTTGGCTAAATTTAGTTGCTTTAAGGTCAGATGAAGACTAATCTTGTTTAATATGTTAACCTGCATAAGGTGGAAGGCAGGCTAAATGTGCATTATTAAACTGTTGCACCAGGAAATACATGGTTGACTGAGGTGTTATGTAGAACGAGGTCATACATTCTATGTCAGGGTTATTTTATCCAGTATTATCTACGTCAATATTATTGAAGACCAGATGAACTTGTTTATATCTAGACTTATAAGAGAAGAGTAGCATTCTCCGAGAGAACAATTCAGTCTGACACACATCAGAAGGTGAAACGAAATGCTTTCGGTTATATGCAAGCGACCATGTTGCCCTGGACACAAACATCATTAAATGTAAATTTTATTGTGGAAATAGAGGAGACGTTATACTCACAACAACGTTTTATAAATAAAAAAGTACTCCTACATCTAAACTGAAAGCGAAATGTTGATATCTTTATTATATCGTAGCATCAAATGATTCTAGAAAGTAATACGTGGTCATATTTCATTTCTAATCGGGTAAGAATTGTTTTTTTTATAAGGAACACAAAATTAGGCAGTTGGAGATTATATTCTAAATCATATATATATATATATATATATATGATTTAATTAAAAATATCAAACATTTAAATCCCATAGGTAATAATTTTTATTTCATGAGAATTCGAAAAAGCAACTGTCAATCTTCAAGACCTACAAGCAAAAATTAATAATATTTTTGCTCTGACTTTTGATATAGAGCACTCCCTGGATCTATATTCTCCTGGAATTTCCATACGGATTACCACATTGTTTAATTAATATATATATATATATATATATATATATATATATATATATATATATATATATATATATATATATATATATATATATATATATATATATATATATATATATATATATATATATATATATATATATATATATATATATATATATATATATATATATATATATATATATATATACACAGAATGAGAGAGAGATAATACAATTAATACAATTTGAAGAATAAAATGTTAACAAAATGATAACAATATTGACAATAGGATTGAATATATTTATTATATATTAGCCTTTTGACTAAATTGAAGCACGAAGAGAAAGAGGTTAAAGACAAAATTTTGTGAAAGCCTGTGTCCTTTTTCAACAGGGAGTAAACAAAGAAGTGACACTTACTCTTCCGAGTAATGCTGTTCTTGTTTTTTAAAGGTATCCCTGTGGAAATTATACTCCTTGTTTAACCCCTCAATGTGTGATTTTATTTTATATATAAAAAAAAGCAAACACGCATATGATGTCATCAATGCTATGAGACGGTTGCTGGAAGTATGCAGCGACAGAGAAATCATTATTATTGTCTTTTTGTTATTGATGTTTTTTTTAATGCATTGCACGCCCTATATATATATATATATATATATATATATATATATATATATATATATATATATATATATTATTGACTAGTCAAGATAAAGCTAAAAAAGAACTGTTGTTTAAATAATATACTGATTCGCTGTGGTGTTATTATTATTAGATAAGAAATCAACCTCTAAAATTTCGGTCCACCCAAGTATATTCATTGATCCCTTATTAGATATGCAATGGTGTGAATACGGTTTATCTTTATATAATAATTATATTAGGGATCAAACGATGTTCTGGAATATAACCTTTAGAATTTGTGTCCATGCCTTTATTATGTCCTCCCGAAATTGCTTTGTGTTTGGTGGTTGTTCTTGAAGTATTCGAATCATCTTTTCCACAGCATCTCAAAATTGATCTATGGAACTAAATTCAGTGAGTGCAGAGCCAAATTTAACAAAGAAAAGTCATTTCTGTGTTCAAGAACCAATCTGCCACCATTATTTTGATTTGTGACGCTGTGGGTTACCCTAGTCATAGACTGGTATGTGATCAGCAGTATTTAAATAATTAAACCCACCTGTCTGTCACCGATGGTCTTACTGCTTATAGAATCAACTAAAGCCCATTTATTTGTTATACTAATGCATGAAACTAAATGCAGTCGGTCTTCATGACTGTTATTAAATATCTTTACCATCTTAAATTGCTGACATTTCATTGGGTGGTTAGTAATTTGCATAAATTTCGCAGGAAATTATTTCAGTTGCGATTTAGTGTTTTTCAAGTGTTTTTTGCTTCTTTTGTATAATTATTAAAATTTTCTCCTGAAATTCCAGGATTTCAGGTAAGCAATGTGCAATAGATACACACGCATGAGTGGGTGATGAAAACTTCTAGGTCAGATATGCATGCCAAATACCTGATGATTATTTTGGTGAAGAGAACTTTAGTCGGTCCCAGAACGTTTGGACACCCTCTTATTTAAAACACACGAAAGCATACACATACGCACAAAACACGCATAAAAGTACGTACACACACACGCATATGTTTAATAATTATTTTTCAAAATATGCATTCATCGTGACACATATACATAATATATATATATAATATTATGCTCTGTTGTGTATCGAGCACTGTTTTTAAAAATAAATGTTAAAGAACTTTGGATTATAAATCTGAATGTTCTTTCTTTTTATTTTCACACACACACACACACACACACACATATATATATATATATATATATATATATATATATATATATATATATATATATATATATATATATATAATCAACATTCTAGAAACCTTAATTATTCAATAGAAGCAACCCACATTGAAAAATATATTTCACCACAGAAGAGGCTATTTTGAATTATGCATATACCATAGGAGTAAAAAAAATAATGAGAGTTATATACATATTTCATATGACTCATAATAACTGAAATAATAATAACAATAATAATAATAATAATAATAATAAAAGCACAACAACAACATTAATAATAATAATAATAATATAAATATTTGTTACACGCTTTCCCAATGCGGCGTGGTTCGATTTAACCATAAGCAGAGATGTTACTTTTGTTAATTCGAATCCAATCGCTCAAATAAATATATGTCAGGATGTACGCAAAAAATAATGTACTTCATAGATAATATATTATAATAAAGCAAAAGTTAAGGGCAAATTCCATACAACACATTTATTTCCGCTGATGAAGAAAAAGGTCCACCTTCAAGACGATGCACCTCTGCTATCGTGTAACGGGGTTCATGATCCCGTCTGAAAAGTTTTTTTTTTTCTCTTGCTCTTAAAACCACTTCTGCACTGCCTGCCTATTTGGGCACCTAACGCAGGCGTTAATTGTAGCGTCCATACGTCTGATCTCGTTGCTCTCTGCCATTCAACTGAACAATTCAAGATGACAAGTTTCCACAATAAGCATTTGCGTACTTGTGCTAGTCTACGAAAAAGATTCGTAAATTGTTGAAACAGTTGATAACTATCAGTGCAAATGATTCGTTTGAACTCAATACAGAATTTGCAACAAGTAATGCAAAACAAAATTAATAACTTAAAACATGAAGCAAGTATCTACAGTGTAGACCGTAAATATCTCAAGAATATCACGTCCGGAAAACAATCTATGCATATTAGTAAATGAATATACAAACACAAATGAGATCTTTTACGAAACAATCTACTCAATGTTGCAGTTGGTCATCGTTATAAGTCCGACCATGACCTAGACTTAAATAATGCCGTTTTTTTAAAGTGCTCTTGTTTCTTTCTGTTTTGTTTTTTATATATATATATATATATATATATATATATATATATATATATATATATATATATATATATATATATATTTTTTCTCTGTCTTTTTAATAATGCTTTGTAATTAATATAATATAAAAGTTTAAAATGTATTATGTATTCTAATTTATATTGTAAATTTGGTTTTGTTAAGTATTGTATTACTCTATAAAGTGTCCCTTTTTACATTATGATGATAATTTTCTTTGAATATATGACTTCATACACAAATGCCATATAATTGTAAATGCGGCATATCGATACAGTGTATCCATTCAAGCCGTGTTTCCGTTCAAATTTGAATTCTCTGATTTAACAGAATTTAATTGGTTTAATTCGTATCAAAATCTTTCTATTTCTTATCTTCTTAACTTTCCTCTTTTTTGAATCTAGGTAATTTTGAAATATACTTTTTTATTTTTCTTGACTTTCTTTTTTGTCTTTCCTTTTGGTAGTAGGGCTAATTTCCTATTATTTCTCTTGATTTTCTTTTCTTTTTCTTTTTCGTCTTCTTTCCTCTTTCTTTTTTTTAATTGATTTCTCATCTTCTTTCCTTTTTTTATATAAGTCCTTTTTACCTTTTATGGAAATTGTACAAAAATGGAAAATGAAGTAGTATTTCATTAATCAAAATTTTGAATAAAATCGTATAGTACCATCAATGTTAGCCACCTGAAGAAACGTTTGATTTTAACGTTGAAACAAAATGTACAATATCGTTGTGAATATTTACATGCTCTAATGTAACAATGTATAATAAATATTCGTTGCTCTATTTTTGCATCGATCCCTGTTTTAAATTAATGTTTTGAAGGTTGAAATATTATTCTTCGAACTTTTATATTTGTATATATATATATATATATATATATATATATATATATATATATATATATATATATATATATATATATATATATATATATATATATATATATATATATATATATATATATATATATATATATATATATATATATATATATATATATATATGTATTTAACAGATGTACGTGAAAGTAAGACATGGTTAGAGTATATGTTAAAGTAAGCTGGTCATTTTTCTTCTGTGTTTTAATAGAGTAAATTTTAACAGTTCACCTATAGAAAAAAAATAACTCTTACTTTTACATTTTTTTATGAAAAAAAATGCACTTATTTGGTATGGTACTTTTTCGGTATCAGGACATTTTAAATTCGTCACAGAGTAGATTAGTCAATATCGTAGTCATTTTTTTAGGGAATGTATTTATTTTTATTCTATACGTCTGATAGAATTCGCTTGTCAGGACATTATTTCAGTTCTTAATGCATTCTCACTGCTACAAAGGCGTTTTCATTGTTCGAATGTTTATTATTAATAGTTTGTAGAATTTCGGATCGTAGTTTTGTGAACACGTTGGACGCTGAGCAAAAAAAAAATCATTTTCTGCATTGCGCGGCCAACCCAAATCTAAACTTTATTAGTTTACTTCTCACGGGAGCCTAATGGCTGTCACTCTGTATTTATTAAACCTTGAAAGCGTATGTCTCGTTCCAACTTCGCATCTTGTCAGTTTCTCTCTAATAGTCGCCTTTGTTGCACAGAATAATGGTATTCTAAATTTAGACCTGACCAAAATGCCATATTCAGTTTTGAAGCATTGAAATATTTGAACAAGTTGAGAAAGAAAATATAGGAAATTTAAGAATCACCAGCACCAAATGCATTACATTGTGATGTGGCAAGACCTGCCAAGATACATCAGGTATGTGTATTTGAAACTCGTATCAAGTTAGTAAAAAAAATAAATAAATAAATAGTAGAAGCCCGATATGTTTTCGTCAAGGAAAATATTCTAAGAGAAATACTACATTCTGAGAAGTTCTTGGCAACACCCACTTCTCAAAATCTGAACGAATTCCTAAACGTCGGAATTTTAATTGTCTTTATTTATTTATTTTGTACAGTTTCTTCGACGAACCGAAGAAATTTTAGCACCCCAGCGTAGATTCTTAATTCCTCTTTGCAAAATAGACACATTCTGTAATTTGTGACGAAAAATAAAATGAATAGTGATGGCTGTTTCTAGAACAATGGTTATTTTTTAAAGTACTAAAATCAATAGTGTCGGGAGATGTCTTATATCATTAAATGTTCCCTGTCGTTTTCCCTATCAGGTTAATAAATAAGAATTACCGTTTTGACTTAGAGGATTACATTCAAGCTGGCAGTCGAAAGGCCAGAATCTTCTTTCACCCTCCCAACAATATATCATGATTTTGAGTAACAATAGCCTTTGCTTTTTGCATCCAATCAAATTATTTCGAAATAATACTAAGAAAATGTAACAAAATACATTGATATTGCACAAGAAAAAGCGTGAAGACAATATTAAAGTTTGTAAATTTGTTGTATGCTGAGAATACAAAGTTCCAGAGAAAATAGAAACAAAAGGGGCATTTATACTTGAGATCAGAAAGAGATAGTTGAATTTTTTTTTTTTTTTTTGAAAGGGTACTTGGAAAATTTGTTACTCACAAAAGCAAGGAGGGCAGAGGAAAACAACGTATAACCTCACTAGTGAAGTTGAGCAATGGCAGAGCAAGAAATAACAAAAAGACAAAAGCTACAAAGGACAAAAAATTGTGGAGATCTATGATGGCCATCGCTCTGAAGGGACACGACACATAGAAGAAAGATTAATTCTTTTTCGCTATAACGAAATTGGTTTCATAATATTTTGTAGTAGACTGATTTACTTTAAACACTACATACATAAATACAGTAAAATAAAGAAGAGTGTTGAACTTTGAGGCAATATCAGTCCTCATATATGACAATGAATACTAGACAAACTCTCCAACGATGAAGAAGAGACAAGAAGTAACAGAAATATGGTTCTACACAATGATGCTGAGAATAACATGAACCAAACATGTAAGCAACTACAATCTTTTAAAAATATGGAGACAAAAGGGACTCATATACTTAGCATCCGCAAGGGACAGATGAAAATCTCTAGAAGAAATGACGGCTTGGAAATTTTGATACTTACAGGACCGATTAAAGCTATGTGGGATAGAGAACAACAACAAAATGAGCTCAAGTAAATTGATGACAGAGGAAGATTTAGAATAGAAAACAACAACACAAAATTTATTATGAGCTACGAAAGACAGGAAATTGTGAAGAGCCATGGTCACCAAAGTGCTAATGGTACACGTTACATGGAAAACGAGGAATTTACACCGTCCCATTTTAGGCATTAATGCGTTACAGTAAGGCCCTACAATAACTACCGCTCTTAACTTGTAAGTGATGCTGAATTATTTTAAAAATCAATTATAAATATCGAGATTTCATTTAATTTCTATATTTCTATACTGGACTTTACGTCGGAAATATGTCGGTCAAATTAATTGGAGCAATCTTTCTATTTCTCTCTCTCTCTCTCTGTTTGTCAGTCTCTCTCTCTCTCTCTTTTTCTCTCTTTCTCTTTTCTCTCTCTCATTAACTGACATTTACATTTTAAAAGGCTTAAGGCTACATTACGTTGAAACATCACTCCCCGTTCGATCACCGAAGTTAAACAACGTCGAGCCTGGTCAGTACATAGATAGGTGACCGCTTCAGAATATCAGGCGTTGTAAGCTGGGATGTGCGGATGTAGCGAAGGATAATAACTCCAAAGAGCAGAGAGCCGAGCTCCAATATCAGTTATATTCACATATATGCATAAATACTCTTGGGAAAGGTATCAATCTGCCTTTTCTTCCCCTAACTAAGGATTAAACACTAAATTGTTATCTTATTCACGTAGATCATATCACATCAAATTATCTAAAATGTATTTATGTTTCTTTGCACATGAATCTGTGGATTTATACATCTATATATGTATATATATATATATATATATATATATAATGACTTTTATTTTTTTTCCAGGTGAACACCTTAAACAAGTTTTGTCGCAAGACAAAGGATTATTGTGAACCCATGAAAGTTGGCGCCCCTGGAACCCCAGGTAACAAGATAAATTCTTCTTTCCTCCATTAATGAACTGAGCACGTTGTAATGATCAAGAATTTTATTTGTGTGAATATATTTAAAAAGTTATTGAAATCTCTTGACATATTCAGAAACAAACACCTAAGACAAATTCTTCTTTCCTACATTAATGAACTGAGCACGTTGAAATGATCAAGAATTATATTTGTGTGAATATATTTAAAAAGTTATTGAAATCTCTTGACATATTAAAAAACAAACACCTAAGATAAATTCTTCTTTCTTCCATTAATGAACCGAGCACGTTGTAATGATCAAGAATTTTATTTGTGTGAATATATTTAAAAAGTTATTGAAATCTCTTGACATATTAAGAAACAAACACCTAAGATAAATTCTTCTTTCTTCCATTAATGAACTGAGCACGTTGTAATGATCAAGAATTTTATTTGTGTGAATATATTTAAAAAGTTATTGAAATCTCTTGACATATTAAGAAACAAACACCTAAGACAGATTCTTCTTTCCTACATTAATGAACTGAGCACGTTGAAATGATCAAGAATTTTATTTGTGTGAATATATTTAAAAAGTTATTGAAATCTCTTGACATATTAAGAAACAAACACCTAAGATAAATTCTTCTTTCCTCCATTAATGAACTGAGCATGTTGTAATGATCAAGAATTTTATTTGTGTGAATATATTTATAAAGTTATTGAAATCTCTTGACATATTAAGAAACAAACACCTAAGATAAATTCTTCTTTCCTCCATTAATGAACTGAGCACGTTGTAATGATCAAGAATTTTATTTGTGTGAATATATTTATACAGTTATTGAAATCTCTTGACATATTAAGAAACAAACACCTATAATTTATTATTAAGACATTTCATCTTATTGTTACAAACAACATAGAACCTCAAACCCCTATTCCGTATAAAATTAAAATAGTCTAAGAATTCTCATGTCCCATGCGATATTGCATGTCCAACATTAACTATAAAAAAAAAAAACAGAATATAAATTCTTACATTGGGAAAACATGCAGTATTTTCCTCGATATCGATACAGATATTTATATGAAAGAGAACATTGAAGACGCAATCGTCAGGCAGCGTTTGATTGCGTCTAGCATGAAGCAGCCTGTCACCTCTGAGTGTTGACTTCAATGTTCACTTTTTATATTTATATTTTCATAAGCTCTATCTCTGTTATTGAGCACTTTATCCCATAAATACAGCACTATATATATATATATATATATATATATATATATATATATATATATATATATATATATATATATATATATATGATTAAAACTAATACAATATAAAATTTGAGACTTAGTTAATTGATGCTGTATGCAACACTTCGACTCAGACTTTCATAGACGAATGTTGTTGGAATTGTTCGTTCCACTCATCAGGAGTTTTCAGCAATTATTTCAAACGTTATTATAGTCGTTACTTGAACTCTGACGCTCTTCATAACCGTGTGGAAAAACACACCGTATCAAACTGTATTTTTTCTACAAAGTGTGATTCGGGTTCAATCCCTGTCGAAGAGCGCATTCACTTTGTTTTGATTTCACGAATACGCCTGTTAATAGATGTAATGTACACTGTTTAAATATATATATATATATATATATATATATATATATATATATATATATATATATAATGACGCCATCAATACTAAATAAGTGCATTAGCGATACCATCACTATAGATCAACATATATAAATATTTACATATTCAGTTAGAAATTAAAATTTCCTTGACAATGTTTAATAAAATAGCCAAAAGCGCTTGCATATATAGAATGTTCGAACAATTTTTACGCACATTGTGTTCTAAAAAGAAAACATTTAATTGAACGCAATAAAAACTGAATAAAATGCTTAATAGCAGTACCGAAATAAAGATCTTGCAATAGCTATATGCAAACCTGAATCTTAACCACCGAAAACAAGATTCAAATACTTTACAGAGACCACCCGAAACGATTCTTATAATTAGGAAAAAAACGTCCAAACAGACATTTTGTTAAATATTCAGGAAATTTTCTTCGATACCTTAATTTAGACTGGCTGCAATTTACGATAAATCCTTTTATTTGAATATTTAATAAATGTAGATTGTTATATAAGGATGCCTTGGGTGATTTGTTTCTTTTAATTATCGTCCCGGCGCGTATATTTGAAAGGAAAAGCATTGTTCGCCGTGAAATTGTAACAATTGTTATTGTTTTATTTATTCACGGCGAGCAGAACTGATAAATTTTCAAATCACATAATTCCTATCCATGATATCACGAAATTCACATCAAAATATCAGGTCATCCCATAAGTTCTGTCCGAATTTTAACTTTTTGTTAAAACGAACGAAATTTAAAGAGTGTTTTATAATGTCTAATGGAGCTGAACATTATTTTTATGTTTAGATGCACTTAAACTTATCAAATTTTATTTCAGAGAACAATAAAATTAAATTTTGTTTGATTAAAACCCTGCTAACATGGAAGTACCCAAGAATCCTTTGAGCACATAATGCTTTATGAGTTCAAGTAAGGAAACTCAGCAGCCGAAGCGGCTAGAAACATTCACTCAGTTTATGGAGAGGAATGTGTGAATGAAAGAACATGCAGAAGTTGGTTTGCAAAATTCAGGCGTGGAGATTTCACCCTTGAAGATGAAGATGGAACCGGACGTCCAGTTGAGTTTGATGAAAAGCTTCTTGAAGCAACCCTTGAAGAAAATACTGCTTTATCAGGTGAGGAATTGGCAGTGGTTCTCAGTTCAAACCATACAACTGTTCATCGTCATCTTCAACAACTTGGAAATGTTCTTAAACTTGGAAAATGGGTGCCTCGTGAATTGTCTGAAAACAAACACAAATTCCGAGTTGACATCTGCTCTTCTCTCCATTCTCGCCAACTTGTTTCACCTTTTTTGGATAGACTTGTGACTGGCGACGAATAATGGATGTTTTATCGAAATGCTAAGCGTCGTAGACAGTGGCTTGGGGAAGAGGAAGGACCCCAGCTACAGCCGAGAAGGGAACTTCATGGGCAAAAGATTCTTCTTTCAATCTGGTGGGATCACCAAGGAATAATCCACTTTGAATTCTTACCACCTAATAAAACAATTAATGCTCAAATATACTGTCAGCAATTAGAGCGTTTGAACCAAGCTTTGAGGAAAAAAATACCTGCTCTAGTGAATCGAAAAGAGGTGATGTTTCATCAGGACAATGCGCGACCCCACACAGCAAGAATCACGTCACAAAAGATCGAAGAACTTGGTTAGGAGAAAATTCCTCATCCACCTTATTCTCCCGATCTTGCTCCTTCGGACTACCATTTGTTTCGTACATTACAGAATCATTTTGAAGAAACAGCTTTTGTAACACAGGAAGAGGCTAAAACTGACATTTGTGAGTTCTTCGAATCAAAGCCAAAAGAATTTTACAGTAATGGAATTAGTAATCTTGTTAATAGATGGAAGAAAGACATAGATAATCAGGGAAAATACATTGTTGATTGAATCTGTAATTAAATGTAACATTTGGTCACTTGTTTTCTTTATTCAAAATTCGGACAGAACTTATGGGATGACCTGATATTTTAAAATGAAAAATGTTGCATCTCGAAAAGGTTTGTCGACTTCAATAACCGATCGCTTTAGTTCAACTCAAAAATTAATTAGGAAGGTGCAAATTCGATTTTGACCAGCATTTTCTTTTAATTTCAATAACTTTCACTGGAAATATGAGACAGACAATAGGTATATAGCAATACAAGAAAATTGGCAAGTTTCACAACGATAAAAAATTTGGAAAATTACTGGGCTGCCTCGATGGTAACATATTTACTGTTTTTGCTTTCATAAAACTCGCGTAAAGATGCTTAAGTACTTTGTACTATAAAACAGCTTTTAATGGGTGACTCCTGTGTAAATAATTTGTGATTAGATTTCTACTTTTCACTTAAATTGTTTTTGTATTTTCTGCTCATTTGGCCAAAGATGTTTTGAGTGCAGAATGCATGGTTTTATTTAAACAGTTTTTGTCTTTTCTTTCGATTTTACTTTAGTTTGTTTCTTTTCCATCATGTCTGTAAGTTTTTCGGTGTTTTTTCATATATATACGCCTTACAACTGTATTGGATGTTACATATATTAATATATTTTACTTATATTTTATTTTATGTCTGTCTCTCTTTTTATTTCGGCTGTGTTTATTTTTTCTTAAACTTCCTCCAACTTTATTTTTATTTCATTATGACGTTAGGCAATGATTGAACTCTTTTTTATATATTTTATCATCTTCTGGTGCTGTTTCTTTTCTTTTCTTTTCTTTTTTTGTTTTGCAAATGATCTTTTATTTCTTTTTTCGCCTCCTAATTTAATTTACTCCTTTTTCGTCTCTTTTTCTCTTCATCTTTATCATGGTTCTTCTTTTATTCCATTTTCTCATATATTTTTTCTTGTTTACTTATATATTCTCGTTCTGATTATATAATAAATGTTTCGATAGTTGTTTTTCTATTTTCTTCTTTTCTCCATCATACTGTCCAGTCATATTATCACCCATTTTTCTTCGTTCATTATTCTTATCACCAACTCTTTCTCCTTCTAAATCGACTAAATATAAATGTTTAGCTATCATTTGCTTTGCATATTTCTATTTTACTTCATCCTTGTTTTAGGAATCTCAATTCACATGCACATATAATTCTTCTTATTATTTTTCATTTGATTTCTTGTCGTTTCTTTATTCGTCAAAGGACCTCAAGATGAAATGGCGTCATGACATTTTTCCTTTAGCAAATTCCTTCTTAAATTGTTCTGAACAATTTTTTTTGCATGAACTACCAAAGTTCCGTTCAATGAGTCTATAAAGTCCAAATATAAAAATTGTTACATGGACACCTGATTTCAAGGTCCTTGTATTTTGATCTCTTTTTGAAGACCATATTGCCATTTAGGGTCTTTTGTCTCTATTCTCAAAGGCTGGGCGAGCTTTGATTGTTCTGTTTGAGTTTAGTTCCATTCCTGTCTAAAAGTTGCAATTTTTGCAGTTTCCATTCCGTAAAATACTTTTCCAGTGCAGATATTGGCCCAGTTTGCCATGTAGTGATTTATATTCAGTGGGTGCCAATTTTACGCAAGCTGATACAAGATGGTCAATTATTTTTGAATACTTATCACAGAATCTGTAATTTGTGCTAACAGAAATTTTCAGTATGTGTGCTTGGTAATTTCTAATTAGCAACTATTGATCCTATGCATCAAAAATAGAACCTTCAGTTTTGAGCTTTTAACCCTCTACTTCGTAGCCACCGATGCATGCGTATTTTGTCTACATCAACTTGATTAGTATGGGCAGAGTAATGGCCTTGATGGGGTTTTATCCATTGTTTCTGCATCTGGTTGGTTACAATTGATTTGCGTTCTTTTTAAGTATTTTGCAGCTGCAGTTGGTGTAGTATTCTTTACTAGCATTTCTTCACCCATTTGAAACTCCATTTTGAATTTGTTGGCTTCCTTTATTACTGAATAAAATTTGTTACTTCTTTCATGTTCTTTGTCACATATTATCATCCAGTCTTCTGCAGCTTGCAAGTATCTTTGAGGTCTAATTGTTGTAGTTTCATGAGACACTTCTAATACAATCAATCCAATGCCTCCCTCAGATCTGGGCACATACAGACGATCAACATCAGCCTTGGGATGTTGCATGCGGTGGCATTTGGGAAGCTTTCTCATTCCGGCGTTCATTCACTTAATGTCAGATATGGTGCAGTTAAGGATGCTTAAACTGCAGCTCAGGGGAGCATATTATTATTATTATTATTATTATTATTATTATTATTATTATTATTATTATTATTTTCTTTGATTTCTGGCGTTTACACATTTCATTCCGGGTCCCGCCCAGGGACCTAAGTTTAAAAATGGCATCATGACACTTTCCACTGACAAAAAAAAAATATATATTATTATTATTAATATTATTATTATTATTATTATTATGTGGTATCATCTTACCAGAGGGTCAACTTACGTGCCTAAATACCAAATACTTGTCTAGGTCTATAAGAAAAAAAGGGCACTCCAGGAGAATTATCGACACACATTTGAGACTTTTCGTTTAGATGGAGAGATTTTTGTGGGTTAAAATGTCCAGCCTTCTTTAACATGTCGGAAATTGATATTACATATTCGTTTATCCCTCTTTTCTTTATTTCTGCTGCGTCTTTCCTGTTTCCGAAGACTGTGTTCCGCATTTAACGTATCTTTTCGGATTCCACTGTGCCTTCGTATTACTGTGTCACATTTTCTTTTGCTGCTTTATGACATCTTGCAAATAGTTACATTTCTTAACTTATTTTAAGATATCCAATTACTCCTCTTCCTTCTTCTTCTGCACCTCATTTTCCTCCATCTTATCTTCTTCATCGTTTTACTTTTCTCCTTCTCGCCCCTTCTTCTTATTCTTCTCTTCCTCTTTTTATTTCTCCTTTTTCTCCCCCTTCTTCCTGTTCCTTCACATTTCTATCCTCTTTCTTCTGTTATATAACTTTGTTTGCCTGCTGCGTTTTCCTCCTTTATGTCTTCTTTCTTTCATCATTAATTTCGTTTGTTGCTCTTTTAGATTCATTCTCTCCAACTGCTTTCTTTCCTTATCATTCTTTGAATGTTTCACCTCCATTTCTATGATCCCCAGAAATATCGCTCGCGTGAATAATTTAGTTCTAAGTGAGAATTTAAATCACAACTATTGTGTCTTCTACTTGTTTTCGTTGTTAATTGAGATTAATTGGATTCCCATAATGCTATGTTTTTTGTTTTGTTTTTTTTTTAAACACATCTCTTCATAATGGAGACTAAAGAAATATGAAAAAAGACAAAAAATAAGAAACAACTGAGACAATATACATTCAAGTGCCGATCAACAATGATGTTTATCTTGCGTTCAAATGGTTGAGATCTTAAAAATCTGCAATTAAGCACTTCAATTTGTAAATCGATTTTTATTAATGGAAAAGAGGAAGGGAATTCGGCAAAATCTGAGTGCTGGAATATTTTCCCATTATTGAATTGTTTATTCTCTGAAACATAATATTGAGAATATAGATATCTATATCTATATCTATCTATCTATCTATATATATATATATATATATATATATATATATATATATATATATATATATATATATATATATATATCTGTGTGTAAGTGAGTGTGGGTGTGCTTGTGTCAGTGGGTGTGCATATAATTAAATAAACAATTCACAAGTTGGATATCTGTGATAAGCATTCTTTTATCTACTTAGCTGTATCTATATTCTATAAAAATGATTCGCCAAATATCACTTATTTCTTCAAATTAAATGATCAATCTCTAAAATGGAGCTCAACGAGACACTTTATATATATATATATATATATATATATATATATATATATATATAAGATTAATAATAATAATAATCTGTTACTTAGCGGATTTATGTTCTTTTCATCACCACGACTCCAGAATCGAGGTGCTCAATACAACAGAGATTATCTAGATGACAAATTTTATTCGCATCAATTCTCGTAATGTGCTGGCTCTGATATAGAGTATTTAATTCCAAAGGCTGCCTGTCTTAAATGACCTTTTTGAAAGGCTTCATGTGACTGACAGTGGTTTTAAAATATATGTTTATTGTATTTTCGAATAAAATATATATTGAGATAAAAATCGAGGACAAACTTTCTGATCTTCAGGTTTCTTTAGTTGTTTTATGCAAGTATTTCGACCGTCTCAGTAATTTGCAAGAACCAATTTGTGTCTGTGTTCGACAAGATTCCGTCGAGTTCATTATTGTATAGAAAGTTTAAAACGGTCAACTCTTGAAGAAAACATTCTTTTTCGTGTGTTTTTTTTTGCAAATTAACCATGATACATGATGTCACGTCTGACTGTAGAAAATTGTTTCAGTGTGAGAACAAATACAATGAATTTTGTCTAAAAAGTCTTTACATTTATTTCATATATATATATATATATATATATATATATATATATATAAATATATATATATATATATGTATATATGTATGTATGCATGTATGTATATAAATATATGTATGAATATATATATATAGATATAGATAGATAGATAGATAGGTGGGCATGCACGCCTGAATACACACACACACACACACACACACATATATATATATATATATATATATATATATATATATATATATATATATATATATATATATATATATATATATATATATAGTTTACCCTAAATATCCGTCCAGGTGAAATAGATATAGTGGAAACACTTCCCTGATAAATGTCGTTTGAGTCGCTCCAAACTGATAATCATAAATAATCAAGTCAAACAAATGGCCTCGTAAATCCATATTTAACAGGACAAAATAATTCACCTATTAACCTTTCAATAATTCACCTGTGATCCATTAATTGTTCATGTCGTAACTCTACATAATTATCTTCAGGGCGCATATATTAAACACTTATAATCTAAAAAAGATAATGTGAATTAAATGATTGAATTAGTATAGCAATCGCGGCAAATTCAAATTCTTACTCATAATTTAAAGTTATGCCCAATCAACTATTGTTGGAATATTGGTCGTGCATCTGGATTACATTTACGGTGTAATAATTCTTTTTAGTAATACATGTAATTTATTAAGGTCCAAAAGAAAATATCTTATCGAGGTAGTCACATGTTTGGATTTGTACGTTGTGATGTCTTGCATGGCTAAGTTGTCAAGGTCTGACGTCTTTTTCCATCAGAGATATTCTGTGAGCAAGCAGTTATATCAATGTATCCAACTTCTTTCTAACACTATGCGACAGTTTGTACTACAGGATACAATAGTATGAAGATTATTACAGAAGAATTGAGTGCCACACTTGATGGTGTGACAGTTACAAGTCTATGGTCTTGATGAACGTCATGAAGACAACGATGGAAGATTTGAAGCCATGGTTTCCAAATGTATTCATGCAAATTTGACATTAAACTAATTCGTCAGAATCCGAGCGTAGCTCGCTAATCAATGGAAGATACTGAAAATGTTTTGATTATTTTTTTTTTAATTATTTATTTTGATATTAAATGACTGACAGTTTTATTAAATTTGTCTTGAATGTAAAAAAGAGCTTTTGTATTGGACCTTGAGATTTGTAAGAAGAATCTAAAATATTGTTAATTTTTGGTGATTTTGTTTAATCTATTAGGCATTTTCAAGGATATAAGCTGTAATCCTATAAGGAAATGTGCGTAGTGCTATTATAAACATGTTAATACATGTTTAGGCAATTGAAAATCTCTTTGAATATATATATATATATATATATATATATATATATATAAATACTTTCATAAAATAAAACATTATAATTTTTAATTTGAAACTTTTTTCGATAAATATAATATATATATATATATATATATATGTACATATACAGAGGAAGAGAGAGAGGGTATAATATCATATCAATAAGTGATAACGATAATCCAAGTAGGTCGTTTTAATATAAAACATTAAAAATAGATGCACGAAGAGGACTCAATGTATTTATGTACAGAGCAATATGATATGAATTAAGAAGGACCCGTGTTTATTTATATATATATATATATATATATATATATATATATATATATATATATATATATATATATATATATATATGAAATAGAAGTATGACAAATTGTCAAAAGTGTTTGTGCAACGCATTTTGTCTTTTAAATTTTTAGCGGACGGAGTTTATGTTTTACGTTGATGCGACTACAAATTAGGCATGTTGATTTTTCATGATTCTTAGAAAATGAACATTAAAAACAATGATAAAGGTGACATTTGGTATGATATTTACTGACATCAAAGTTTACATTCATAGCTTTCAGGAATTTTTGAGCATTTAGTTTTAAATATCGTATGAAAAATGTACAGCTTTAACTATTTCAAAATTTTACTGTTTAAAGATTAAATTTAATATCTTTCGTATTAGATATATTGAATGGAAAATATATTAAAACAAGAATTTTAATTATATATCGCCACAATCAAACTATACAGTTTTTACTTTATAGGATAAGTAATAACTGTGTAAGAAATTGTTAAAACATTATAAAAATGGCAACTCAATGTATATATATTGTGAAATATTTTGTCAGATCCTAATTAACAAAAACAGAAAACAAATAAAATAGTACTGCTGGATACAACTGTTTTAAATGTACATTTTTTATTGAAAATCACACTAAAACTACTGAACTTTATAACATCAAAATATACCTAAATTGTTGAGTATAATTTCATTTTGAAATAATGAATGTCTTATTTGATGGCACAATGATTCAGCAGGAAATGTTTGTGCTATGCATCTTGCCAATTCTGACGCTACGAATATGAACAGAAACTTAATTTCGAAACTCATTTAATACGTATGCGGACGATCGAATGAAATTTTTTTCTTCGATTAAAATTTTCTTTTTATATATATCGTTATACCATGTAAATATATATATATATATATATATATATATATATATATATATATACATACATACATACATATATATATATATATATATATATATATATATATATATATATATATATATATATATATATATATATATGGGGGCGTGTATCGGGGAAAATGTATGACAAATTTGGAGAATATATTTATTGTCGAGCGAGCGAGTGCACATACACACACACTCATATAATTATATTTTTATATATATTCATATATAGATATATTCATATATATACATAGATATAAATATATATATATATATATATATATATATATATATATATATATATATATATATATATATATATGTGTGTGTGTGTATTCATATATATATATATATGCATTCATATATATATATCTATATATGTAAAAATATATGGATATAAATCCGACAGTATGAAAGAAAAATACAGAAAAACAAAAATCTGAATATGCATTTATGTAGTATTAATGTTAAAATAAAGTCGACGTCGGACGTTTCGGTCTATTTAAGACCATCTTCATGGACATTTTCATTTAAACATAATTAACATTATAACTTATAAAAATTTAACACAAAAAGACGATGGACATAAGAGCCCAACTAATTCAAACAGATAACTGAAATTTTATACAGATCAGCGTTCTGTTTAAATATGATCACGTAGTCGTCACGTGGGCGATGTTGTTAAAACGTATTCGAAGATGATTTCCAAAAAATTAAAATATTAAAAGTCGAGTGAAAAATTTTTATAAACAGTTCAAGAAATCTCTTCCGTTGATGTCGGAATACGTAGTGATCAATTGGTTCTTATATCTTCAACAAGCTTGAAGTCCTTCCCGTTACAAGGCAAATCCAAAAATGATTTAAAAAACGATGGATCAGTTCTAAAAAACAGTTCGATAATAAATCCATTTTCAATCGACTTGTTGATATTTTAATTTTTGGAAATCATCTTCGAATACGTTTTAACAAAATCGCCCACGTGACGACTACGTGATCATATTTAAACAGAACGCTGATCTGTATAAAATTTCAGTTATCTGTTTGAATTAGTTGGGCTCTTATGTCCATCGTCTTTTGTGTTAAATTTTTATAAGTTATAATGTTAATTATGTTTAAATGAAAATGTCCATGAAGATGGTCTTAAATAGACCGAAACGTCCGACGTCGACTTTATTTTAACATTAATACTACATAAATGCATATTCAGATTTTTGTTTTTTCTGTATTTTCTTTCATATCTATATATATATATATATATATATATATATATATATATATATATTTAGGTAGATAGAATCAAATAATTAGCCTTTGTGTCTACTCTGGGTGTATATATCCATATATAAATGTATGCATAAGCGTATATATATATATATATATATATATATATATATATATATATATGTATAAACAAAAATAAATATGTTGCCAGGTTTTTTAACTTTTTCCAGTTTAAAATCATTCATATATATTAATCGGAATATTCTAAAAGACATCTAAATTGAAGTGAAATTAAGTGATGTGTTTTTATGTCTAGTTAACAAAAGCATGGAAATGTTAAAATTGAGTTATTTTATATTGCAATTAACATTATTTTAATTTGTGATTAATTCATGTATAGTATAATTTGGATAAAAAGATGTTATAAATTTAAGCGATATTTTAAGATCATTATACAGATAGATAGATAGATAGATAGATAGATAGATAGATAGATAGATCCAAACACTCTCGATATCAGGTCAGTTATGTGACATGCGTGATATACGTTTGTGCGATCATGTATCTTTCGATACGTGACTGACGAGGCAGATAGTTTCCCACAGTAGGTTATCATTTCTTGTTGCGGTAGACCAGTTGCCATCGAAGGCTACAAAAACCGGTCCGTCGTGCTATTTACCCATAGCTGAGATAGAGAAGAAGTGGATTCATATATCTCCGTATGTTAATGTAATGGATCAACTGGAATTGAACTCGGCTCGGATTCCTCAATCCGTGCCTGCTATATAGTGTGTTTGTAGATATATAATGAAAATAAAAATCAACAATATAATTTCTATAACTACACTCTTATACATACACACACACACACACACACACACACATATATATATATATATATATATATATATATATATATATATATATATATATATATATGTGTGTGTGTGTGTGTGTGTGTGTGTGTGTGTGTGTGTGTGTGTGTGTGTGTGTAAGCAAATGTAAATGGATATAGATCCGACAGAATGAAGAAAAATTAGGAAAAAACAAACAAAAATCCTTAAATGCAATTATGTTGTTTAAAATGAATGAAATGTCGACGTCTGACGTTTCGGTTTAATAAACCTTTTTCAAGACAATATTCATTAAAATACAATTCAGTTCAATTTGACAAAGACGATGGACATAAACAACAAGTCTTATCCAAAACAGATAACTGAAAATTTTTAAAATGATCAGCTTTCCGTTTAGCATGGTCACGTTGTCGTCACATGGGCGACGCTTTCAAAACGTATTCCTAAAAAATTTTGATTATTTTGAATGAAAAAGAAAATGAAAAGAATTGTATTTTAATGAATATTGTCTTGAAAAAAGTTTTATTAAACCGAAACGTCAGACGTCAACATTTCATTCATTTTAAACAAAATAATTGCATTTAAGGATTTTTGTTTGTTTTTTCCAAATTTATATATATATATATATATATATATATATATGGGATCCCGAACTTATCGATAAAGTGTTGATTGATATACAGTATATTTCTGTGTGTTCCGTTCATTAGAATGTAACTAGAGTTAAAATGTTTCTTCTGTCTCTGGCCTCTTAAAATAACAATTTTCTAACCGTATTAATAAAGGATGAAACTACATCACCAATGAAAGACTGATAAAATTTTACTCTTCAATGCAAATAGATCAATATCTCTGTTATGGGGTGAGGACAAGCTATATTGGAATCAAGTTGCGCGATAGCAAACAAACTGCAACTACGTTGGTAAAAAAATCGAGGTTAATTTATTTACTATCTGTGAGGCAGTTATTTGCAATCTATACCTTTCCTTGCCGAATAATGTTAGAATATATTATTGGAATTATCTAAATAAAAAATCAATTTTTGTTGTTCACTATCTCGTCACTGTTATTTGAGGTTTGCCTTACAAGAAAATGAGGAAACAATGAACCTGTAAGAGCATGTGCAAAAAGAAATACTTTAAAAATTGATTTGCAAGAATTGTTTGATATAATGAAAATCATAAAAAGATACAATGATTTAATTCTTCAAGCATCATGAATGTCACCTGGTAAAAAATATATTTATTTTATGCATTTCACTTCCTCTACAGTAATTATTTCAGAAAGGATATGTTGAATCCTTTCAAATTATAAAACATGTCTTTACATTTTTCGATCTCATTATTATTATTTCTTCTATTTATTATTATTCTACTTATATTTCTTCTTCTTCTTCTACTTCTCTGTCTACTTATATTTCTTCTTCTTCTTCTTCTTCTACTTCTCTGTCTACTTATATTTCTTCTTCTTCTTCTTCTACTTCTCTGTCTACTTATATTTCTTCTTCTTCTTCTTCTTCTACTTCTCTGTCTACTTATATTTCTTCTTCTTCTTCTACTTCTCTGTCTACTTATATTTCTTCTTCTTCTTCTTCTTCTTCCTCTTCTTCTTCTTCTACTTCTCTGTCTACTTATATTTATTTTTCTTTCTTCTTCTTCTTCTATTTCTCTGTCTACTTATATTTCTTCTTCTTCTTCTTCTACTTCTCTGTCTACTTATATTTCTTCTTATTATTATTCCTCTTCTTCTTCTTCTTCTTCTACTTCGCTGTCTACTTACATTTCTTTTTTTACTACTTCTTCTTCGTCTTCTTCTTCTTCTTCTATTTCTCTGTCTACTTATATTTCGTCTTCTTCTTCCTCTTCTTCTCCTTCTACTTCTCTGTCTACTTATAATTCTTCATCTACTTCTCTGTCTACTTATATTTCTTCTTCTTCTTCTTCTTCTTCTTCTTCTTCTTCTTATTCTTCTTCTTCTTATTCTTCTTCTTCTTCGTTTTCTTCTTCTTCCGCTTCTATTTCCATTTCTTTTTTCTTCTATTTCGATTCCTTCTTCTATTTCTTTTTCTTCTTCTATTTCTTCTATTTATTTTTCTTCTTACATTTTTTCTTCTTCTACTTCTCTGTCTTCATATATTTCTATTTCTTCTTCTTCTTCTTCTTTTTTTTCTTCTCCTTCTTCTTCTTCTTCTTCTTCTATTTACCTTTTTTTTTTCTTCTATTTCGATTTCCTCTTATATTTTTTCTATTTATTCTTGTATTTCATCGTCTTCTATTTGTATTTCTTCTTTTTTATTTCTATTTTTCTTCCACTATTTCTTCTTCTATTCCTTCTTATTCTTTTTCTTTTCGTTCTATTTTTCTTCTTCTATTTCTGATTCTATTTCTTTTCTTCTTTTTCAGTATCTTCTTTTTTCTATTTCTTCTCTTCTTTTTCTCCTATTTCTACTATTTCTTCTTCTATTTCTATTTGTTGCACTTTTTTTCTTTTTCTTCTTCTTGTATTTCTTCCTCTTCTTCTCTTTCTATTCTTCTATTTTTTCTTTATCTTATTTTTCTTTTTTTATTTCTTCTTTTAAATCTTCTTGTATTTTTATTTCTTCTAATTCTGCTTCTTCAACTTATTCCATTACTATTTCTATTTTTTGTTCAGTCTCTTTTTCTTCTTCTTTTTCTTCTCTTTCTATTTCTTCTTCCATTTCAATTTCTTCTCTTCTTTTTTATTCTTCTTTTTTCTTCTATTTTTCTTCTTTTAATTCTTCCTATATAAATCTATTTCTTCTAATTCTATTTCTTCAATTTCTTCCATGACCATTTCAATTTCTTCTTCATTTTCACTTTCTTCTATTTCTCTTTATTCTTGTGATTATTTTTCTGTTTCTCCTTCTTCATCTATTTCTATTTCTTTTTCTATTTATATTTCTTCTTCTATTGCTATTTCTTCTTCGTCTGTTTCTTCTTCTAGCCTCTTTCTAACTTAATTAATATGATCGACTTTTCTCTATTTCTTTTTGCTTTCATTATTTACATTAATAACTAAATATTATGATCTTTTGAATTACGATATTTTTCACCGTACCTTTGCCTTTTTCTGTCTTTCCTCTGTTTCCAATCACCTGCATGACGATTCAATAGATTAGACGATATTTTTCTCTTGCATTTTTTTTTATGTAGACATTCATACGTACGTCGTTCAGGGCGCCAGACTTGTACAGAAATATCTAAAAAGTATACAACTTCTTCAATGTTGAATATGGATTCGAGCGAGTGAAACATTTAGATCTTGGCGAAGATCATCCTTCCTCGAAAATTGTGAATGGGTACTGCAGAATCACAAACAAAGAACTGTATCAACAGATATTGAATAAAATATCAACATCCTCTGTTAAGTATTCCAAGAAGTAGTCCTTTCCAAAATAGAAAAATTCACCTACAATTGACATGGAAGCAGTGATGGCGCATACTCTGAATTCTTCAGGAAATTTCGGGACGTGAAATTGGTTAATATTAAACACTTCACATACCTTGGAGTCTGGATCAACGACAGTAAATTTAGTATAGGAAGTAAAGAAATAACAGATAGAATAGGCTGCACTAGAGTTATTTTCGTCCAACACCGCAAGCTGCTACCAAACCAAAAAATTAACTTAAAAATTCAAGTCATTTACTTAGTCTCGTCAGATCGAGATTTTCATATGGATGCACGGCATAGCGCTAAACAGGTTGAGAAATATTTAAACAGCTTGCTGTATACAACCGCTTTCTCAGAGCTATAATTGAAAATGGCTTCTAGCAAGACAAGCATGCATTCTTCAGCGAAGAAAATCCTTCATAAAATTCGTGAACTGGTGATTCATATCACAAAGAAAGAACTGGATAACATAACACAAACCGCATCTCTTGAGGACTTTTAAAACAGCAATAACTAAAATAGGAACTCGAAGTATGAATAATGGCCCAATCAAATACTGACTTGGTCACGTGGACGTGGTGTAATGTTTAGCAAGCTTGTCTCGCTAGAACAATTACGACTGAGTAGTAAGTTTGATTTTCAATGGATGCCACATACCTTCGGCCTTGTCCTACATTTAAGCTACGGTTAGAAAATCACTAATCAATTATTGCTTTTTCACACTTTGGAAAGAGCGATAACAGCTACTGGGTTTGCGAAAACTATTGTTCTGAAAAATAGTTTCCCTAGAAAGATTTTATAAATTTCAAGCGAACTGACTGCTCGGCCAATGAATCCTGAATATTTCATCATAAAGAAATAAATAATATTACGAACATATTTTCTTTTCTTCTCTTCATCACTTTTACTTATATCCGCTTAAAATACTACTACGTCTAGTAATCCGGGTACTAATTTATCTCACTCGATTATTTTATTATTTCTACTCATTTTACACTGAACTCTTTCTTTAACAATTCATGTCTTCTTTTTGGTTATTCTCTTTCCAATTCCAAATTCCATTTCTCCTCTTTTCTTCCTATCGCCTATTACCCCTATCTCCCATTTTCCCCCGCCTCTCTCAGAGTTCTTTAGTAATCGCAGTCAGGCACATTGGACGGGTACTTCCATGGGACATTAAGAATCAAAAGCCAGAACGTCCGTCTCTCTAGAGCACATGATCAGGCGAGCGGCTTATCGAAGAGCAGTGTTCCGATCTTTGTCAGAATCCGCTGAATTCACCATCAAATGTGAAGTAACGTGCCATGGCCGATCACGTACAACCGAGCATTGTCTGACATTATTCCAAAACCCACTTGTCCTCCGTAAGTGCGGAGCAAGGAAATCACTAGTTTTACATGGACGCCGATGCCATCTTATCTCTCCTTGATTGACGTTCCAGCCGAGACGAAGAGACATAACGACGCTTACAAATACACTGCACTGACAAACCGACATGAATCTTGCGCTGCCTCTTGTTGACGTTAAATATATCACCATCACCAGCAACATCAACATTATAAGTTATTTTTTAAAAAACTCTTTTATAGATTATGTGATTTATAACTCCCCTTTTGATTAATCTCAGGTTTTCTAACTAGAAACCTATCCGTGAATAATATTTGAAAGATTAAATTCTTCGACTGCTGTTATTGTATTTAGTTCAACTATCTGTACTCGCAAAATTCAAGATGTTCCTGCCTTAATTTTCTCCTGGAGTATAATTCTTAATATAATTATTGAATACGCTCCATGCGATGTTTGAACAATAAAATATCCGTGATAATTTCTCAATGGTTTTGTTACATATGTGTGCTTAACATGAATAAAATTCACCCGGGAAATGAATATTGTTGTCTCACTTGATCTGGTGATTCTATGTATAGATATTTTTGATAAAATCCAAAGAAGGAGTAAGGTTTTTGGTTCTGAGCTGCTATTTTGTGTTCAGGAAATTTCTCGCCTCCATAACTTAGCTTCTCTGTGTCGTTTTATTATTTTCGTTGTAATTGTTCCGATGAGCTTTACTTTTCGTGCCACGATTCATGAATTTATGCCTAGTACGAAGCTGTAAATTAGGCTTCATCATTTTTAAGGATGAAATTGATAGATGTAACTGTAAGTTTCCTGCCAATAGATTCTTCTATCGTACTTTACACCATGGAAATTTCTTCGGAAATCTTTCCGGTCACTTACGAGCTTCAATATTTAAATGAAACATAACTCGCCATCTCTCACCGTGAATTCTATTCGTTTTATTGTCCTTTCTCTACAGTAACGTTTTTGCAGTTCCCATCACCCTCGGTAACACCTTGCGTTTTAGTGGTTTTTCGCCTTGCTAGGGGTGAAACGATTACAACTTATTGCAATAAAAATAAAGTATGAATGTAGGACGTTATTTAAAGAACCCTTGAATCGTTTCAATAATGGCAGTTTTCTAATACAAAAGTTGATGTTAAGCTTAATTAACACATTTTTTTTCTTTCGGCGTTATTATTAATATGGCGATTTCCTAAGCGTAGCTTAGAACTGTCACATAGCCGAAAATATGGGGTACCCAGTGAGGATTCAACTCACTTCGCAGTCGTAATTTTTCTCGCAAGACAAGTTTGCTAACCTACACTTGCTAACAATACAACGAGGTTCCCATTATTATTTTCTTCCCTTTGATTTCCAGTGTATACTCATTTATTTCCGTGTCCCGACCACGACGTAAGGTCAGAAATGGAATCATGACATTTTTCACTGAGTATTTTCGAACAAAAAATCACACATAATTAACACAGATAAAGCTCTTTGTAATGTGTTGCCTGTACTTGTGAGAACAATTTGTTGTATTTCTTTAAAGCATGGACTACTAGCAATCACTTAAATGCGTCTATTGGAATCTTTTCCAATCAATCCTAGAGCTCCAATAACAAGTCTAAATTGTTAATGTTCTCATCTGACACAGTAATGAGATTTCGATTCCAAGGTCTCTGTGTTTTGATAGTTTTTTTTAAGATTTTCAAAGATACATTGCAGTCTGCATTGGACTGCCATGTTAATAAGAAACACATTTTGTCTTTGTGATCTCTGATAACGATTTCTGGGAGATTAGCTTTGATTGTTCTGTCGGTGTATATTGTAAAGCCCCATAAAATTGTTATATCCGTAACCGGGTCTGAGTGATGCTTATACCAATTTCTTGCAGTTTCCTTTCCGTAAAAAGTTCCATATTTCTCAATGCAGATGTTGGCCCAATCTGTCATGACATGTTTTATATCCAGTGGTGCCAATACCGTTCAACCTGATATAAGATGGTCAACTCTTTTTGGATACTTATGCTTCTTAGGCTAACATATTTTTCAGTATATGTACTTGGAAATTTCTAGTTTGAATCCTGCACGAGGTAGCTACTGATGGGTACGGGTTTTGTCTACATCCGTTTGTTTATTACAGGCAGAGTAATGACCGTGAAGCGATTTATCTTGCCATCGTTTATGTATCTGGACAGTTGCATTTGCCTTTGCTTTTTTTGTTTTTTTTAAAATATTTTGAAGTAGAAGTCGGTGTATTATTCTTTACCAGAATTTCTCCACCCATTTGAAACTCTATTTTGAACTTGTTGGTTTCTTTTATTTCTGAATAAAGTTTCTTACTTATTTCATGTTCTTTGACACATATAATCATCCAGGATTCTGTCGTTTCCAGTTATTTTTGAAGGACAATATTTGTAGTTTTGTCAGACAGTTCTAATTGAACTAATCCTCTGCCTCCTTCGGATTTGGGCACATACATACAATCGGCATCAGCCTTGGAATGATGCATTCGGTAGTAAGTGAGAAACTTTCCCTTTTTGTAGTCCATTAGCTTAATGTCAGCTCCTGTTAAGGATTTTGTAACTATAGTGCACCACAGCAACAGCCAACTCTTTATGGCTGATATTCTTTATTTTTTTCCAATTTGCCTTGGTTTTCAGTACCACACGCACACAATTGTATTAATCCTTTCTTATCTTCTTCATTTCGGTATGTTGTGTTCCATTTTCTTCGCTAATTCCTCGGCACCTATAGGCTTCTTGTCCTGATTTTTTTTTTTTTTGACAATCTAGACCTATTGGGTGTGTTTCTCTAATTCTCCATTTCTTGAATGTTACATTTGCAGATCCATCTAATCAGAAATCCATACCTATGTCGTCACTGAAATATTTTACAATACTGAAGAGAACATTTAACTCATTGTCGTCTTTAGCAAAGAATATGAGATCATCCATGTAGTGAAGGCGATTGAATACTACTCCTGTTTAATTTGTATCTTTAGCTAGTATTGTTTAGCTCATGTGTAAGGTGAATTAACGATAGACAAAACAGAAGGGGTGACAGGGAGCCTCCGTGAAAGATTCCTCGTCGATTGGGGGTGGCAGTACCTCTTATGTGATTTTGGTATAATGTGCTTTTCCAAATTACCATGCTGTGTTTAAGGAAATTCATTATCACCTAAGAGATTTTGACATTTCCCAAATCTTAAGGATCCAATTGTGACACACTATCAAAGGCTTTTACGGTAGTCTATCCATATTGTGCTGAGATTTCTTCCTCTTTTCCTGAAATTTTCCAGGAACATTTTATTTATCAGTGTTTGATCTTTGCAACCGTATGAACTTCTTCCGCATCTTTTCTGATCTAAGGATGTTGCTTGCATCGAGAAAAGAGTAAGTACGGTTCGTCAGAACAGTCGTGCTAAATTTATATGTAGTGAACATACAGGCTATTGGCCTATAATTTTTCGAATCATCTGTTTCATCTACTTTTGGCAAGAGATGTAATACATTCAGTGATCCATTCTTGGACTTCACTGGGATCATTATTATTATTATTATTATTATTATTATTATTATTAACATAGTGACTTTCTAAGTGTAGTTTACATGTGTCACAATGCCGAATATATTTGGTACCCAGTGCAGATAGAACTCACTATTCAGACGTAATTGTTCAAGTGAGGCACGTTTTCTAACCATTACACCACGTCGAAGTGCCCTTTATTCATTCATTATTATTATTATTATTATTGTTATTATTATTATTATTGTGGTGGTTTTCTAAGCGTAGATCGGTTGTGGTACAAGGACGAAAGAATGGGACATCCGTTGAGGATCGAACTCACTACTCAGTAGTAATTTTTCTACCTTGGCACGACATCGAGTTGCCCCAAAACAATTTTTTAAACTTAGATTAGATATGACACATGCTGGAAATTATAGCGCACCCAGTGAGGATTAAACTCACTACTCAGACTCTAACAAGACAAGCTTTTTTAACATTGCACCACGTCGAAGTGCCTTTTCTTTATTAATTTTATGTATTGATTTTTTCGCCATTAACCGATATAATGTCATATGGAATATATATATATATATATATATATATATATATATATATATATATATATATATATATATATTCCATCTTTCCCCGCAGTCAAAATTGAATGAATGATCCATTATTCATTTGTGGTAATGATTGGGCGTAAAATAACATACGACTTTAAAATAACATACGACTAAAATTTGATCCTCTTAGAACATGGTTCATATGATGGGTACGTGACATATCTGTCTTATTTCATATGATGGGTACGTGACATATCTGTCTTATTTCATATGATGGGTACGTGACATATCTGTCATATTTCATATGATGGGTACGTGACATATCTGCCTTATTTCTCTGCCTCTGAGTGGAATAAGGGTTAGCGAGGTTAACGTTGTTGGGCATTTATACAGAGTAATGACGTCGATTCTCACTGAGGACCTCCTTCAAAATTCGATGTTAATGAATCCTTCAGGCGAAGCCATATATAAATCAAATAAACAATCAGTTTAATGTATACTTAATCTAAATCAGAGAAAAGTGTTTAGCGGACTAGTCTGACAGGTGAGTCCTAGAGTATGAAGAGAAACATTCATGTGATATTCCATTATTTACCTTGTGTATTCACTAAATATCAAACTTATGGTGATTGAATAAGCGTAGCTTAGCTGTGGCACAAGTTCGAAAGTATGGCGTATCCAGTGAGAATCGAACTCACTACTCAGTCATAATTGCTAAATATGTAACTTATATTTGAGTAGATATATGATGTTACGTTTGAATGCCAGAATAAATAAATGAAAAATATTTTTACAATTACTGATATTTTGTTTGCTTATCTAAATGCCTGCGAGTGAAGATCGAATTTACACCAGTAATAATTGCCTGAAAGAGTCGCTTGCCATTTTATTGCTTGCCATTTCTCTAGGGTAATTTTCCTTCAGTACAGTCAGTTATGGGCAATCATGTCTATTTCGCTTCATGACTAATTAGGCAGAACATTTTCCCGCAGTAGGTCTTCGTTTCGTTCCGCAGTAGACTGGGTAACACCCAAGGTGTTATAGTGCTCGATCTGTCCTGCTACTCAATTCGTACCTTTAACAAATGTATTTTCTGCGTAAGTGAATGTAACGGTCCTGACAGGAATTCGAACTCTTCATTCCGATTTCTCAAGTTGTTAAACAAGAAACCGCACCGCACACCCACCCTTTAATTTACTAAATTCATTCACCTGATAGGGAATCGTTTTTTATACTAAAATCCATCTAATAATAATGGCTATCTGAGGATACCTATCTACTAGTGTGGCTAGCCAATCCCTGTTGCTGACGTCTGCTCAGGTATATTTATTTTTGTTCATCACTTACGGTTTATGCTGCAACTCTACTCAGTGGACGTTAGTTAAAGTTTCTGAGAGAGTGTGTGTGTGAGAGAGAGAGAGAGAGAGAATTAGCTGGTGTGATCAAAAATCTGGACAATGCCATTTGTGACTTCGTGCTAGGACAACCATAAATGGTCCCCACATAGATCCGTCAACTCAGTTATAATTATAAGATTTGTGTCATTACTTTGTATGGTTTTCAGGCACTTCACAAAGGTGCTTCACACTAGTATCGCCTCCCCCATACGGTGACTTATCGATGTGCTAACATCGATAAGTATTCCTGACAAATCGATCATGGTGAGATTTAAACCTGGGTCTCCTAGTCGAAAAGTTACATTCTCATACAAAGGACGCCATTAATGAGAAAATGTGAAATAAAATCCAGTATAATTAATAACTTTCTAAAAAAATCCTTTATTTATTTTATTAAATACTTTTTTAGTTTAGGTTTCTAAAGTATCTGGTATTCTTTCTTTCATTTTTTTCTAATGACCGGAATTAATAGTTACTTTTTTAAATTTCTTTGTTTTTTTTAAATAGCTGCAATTGATTGTTATTTGTTAAATATTCGGAACTGATTCTTAATCTTTTTAAATAGCCGGAACTGATTCTTAGTTTTTTTTTTTTTGTTTTGTTTTTTTTTTAATAGTCGTAAGTGATTCACAGTTTTTTGTTGTTTTTTTTAATACACTGAAGAAATTTTTAGTTTTTTAAATAGTCGGAATTGATTCATAGTTTTATAAATTGCCCGAACTGATTCTTGCTTTTTAAAACAGCCGGAATTGATTCATATTTTTTAAATAGTTGAAACTGATTCTTACTTATTAAAATAGCCGGAACTGATTCATAGTTTGTTTTTTTTTAAAATTGCCGGAATTGTTTCGTACAATTTTAAATAGCCGGAAAATTTTTTTTTTTTTGATAGCCGAAATCAATTCTTACTTTTCTAAATAGCCAAATATGATTTTTTTTTAAATCGTCGGAATTGATGCATAGTTTTTTTAAATAGCCGAAATTAATCATATTTTTTAATAAACGAAACTGATTCTTATTTTTCCTATTAAATAGATACAATAAATTCTTAATTCTTTAAATAGCCGGAATTAATTCGTAGATTTTTTTTAAATAGCCGGACTTAATTCTATTTTTTTTCTTTTTTAAGTAGCCAGAATTAATGCTTAGTGTTTAAATATCCGAAGTTAAATGTATTTGCCTACCTATAACCTATTAATGACCTCCGTCTCTTTTTTGATATAATGGTTAATAACTGGTAAATCTAAGAATAAAAAGATCATGATGATATCTTTGAGCTGTCATGTGTCGTTGACAAAATGGTGCAGAGATTCCATTCACGCAAATCATTAATAGTGTAAAATTTCACCTCTGATTGTATTTACTATCTGAAGATATATTTGCATTGATATGCATAAAGAATTATCAGTAATGTTATGTATACAGAGAATTACAATCATAGAGAAATACATTCATACGCGCGAGCGTGCACACACACATATATACACACATATATACACATACATATATACACACATATATATATACACATATATATATATACATATATATATATACACACACATACACACATATATATATATATATATATATATATATATATATATGTATATATATATACACACATAGATACACATACATATACACACACACACAGACACTCACACACAAACACACATATATTATAAATTAACTGATTTAAAATATGGTTTCTTCGCTACACAGGAATTACCATCTTTCAAAGACAGAAGCAAAAAGCTTCAAATTTAATTATATAATTAAATTAAAAACATTAGTTCTGTTTCATCCTCATGCCAATTTTGGAACCAAAAATAGCTTGAGGAGGAAACATGGTAATTCCTGTGTAACGAAGAAACCATATTTTAAATCAGTTAATTTATAATATTTATGGTCTGTAAATTTACATTGAGCACAGTTTTGTAAAAATAAAAATATGAATCAATAAGAACACCGGATTATATATCTTACTGTTCTTTCTTTTTATTATAATGTATATGTGTGTGTGCGTGTGTGTGTGTGTGTGTGCGTGTGCGCGTGTGTGTGTGTATTAGGATACGAGAAAAGGAAATTGAAATTAGAATAGGCTTCGCCAGATGTACTTTCACCGGTTCAGAAATATCTAAAGTCTCACTTGTATGCAACTCTTTTCTAAGACCAATTGTTAAAATGATTTTGAGCGAGAAAATTGAGCGTCTTTGCAACAACCACACTTCTGTGAAACTTGTGAACTGGCGCTACAGAATCACAAGCAACGAATTATAGGAAATAATAGAAACTGCATAACAGCAACAACAACTAGGAATAGCAACAACAACTAAAATGGATAGCACGTGTAACTCGAAGAGAAAATATGGACATAATGCAGATGTTGACATTCACACTAATTCAGATAAAAGATTAGGAATGAAATCACCATCAATATTGGTAAGAGAGATGACGGCTACGGGACTAGATAATTTTTTTTTTTCTTTTTTTCACTTTTTTTTTAATTCTTTTTTTTTTACAAAATGTTTTAATAGAAATATTATCTCTGACTATGATCCGTTCTGATTTTCGAATGGATACTTTACTTTCTGGTGAGAAAAAATTGTCCAACATTTGGATATTTTTTTTATTAAGTCGGTCCTAAGCTTTCGGCTCACATGAACCATCCTCAGAGTGGTTATACAGGCATGAAACAAAGTTCACCGTCAAAGATAATATTTTGTTATTTTGACATAGAAAATTGCTATGAGGTGATAACGGTCGCGGAATAGCAGACGCAGATCTTAATTTTAAGATGCGGTTCCATGACGTCGTTCCACGTGATCGACCGAAGCATTACAACATAACCTATGTCTAGATTCAATGTAATATGTTTTGACTAGTTTGAAACGTAATTTTGTTGAGTCTGGTTACTTCGTTTTAATGTAGATGGCCTCCAATATCTGTAGGTTCTTTTTACTGTGTGTATGTATGAGTATTATTATGTTATCAACTAATATCTGTCTAATATTATGTACATGGCTATGTTTTTTCTAAGAAATATACGTTTGTGTGTATGTATGGGTGTTCTAGTTACAACGAGTTCATAACATCTTAGCTAATTCCTATACTTATATCGAACAGGAAATTCCGGAGAGTAACAAAACAAGGGGAAACAACTCTTGATTATTCATAACAACAGTCAAAACACGAGGGAAAACTAACAATGCCAGAGACAAAACACCCTTTAATATGTCTATAGAAGTGGCCAAATGTGCTGAGGACAATAAGAATTATGTAAAATATTTGTACTCCCTTACTCTAACAAAACGGAAGAAACTAAAGAGCATTTTTTATCATATATTCTATCTCTCTCTGTTTATATATATATATATATATATATATATATATATATATATATATATATGTGTGTGTGTGTGTGTGTGTGTGTGTTGGGGGGGAAGCAAGCAATCCTTCTTTCATGCACATTTCATTGAATACTACAGACAAGGTGGTTTTATTTAGTTTTTTATGCAATTTCTCATGCGATATTTTTTTTTCTTTTCAGATGATAAATTATATATATACATTTAACCATTTTCTAGGATTAAATATTTTAACTGTTAAATAAGAAATAGTTTGTTTTATTTATGCTTTATAAAATGTTTTCATTTTTCAAAACACGGTCAAGTTATTGTGTTCATGTTCATAGTTGATATTATGAAGTGTTTTTTCTTTGTTTTCATTAGTAAGGCTTCCATTTTTCCATGTAGATGATATTATGTTAGTGTTGTTAACAAGTATGTTACGAATAGTGTCCGGTAGGTTTCCATGAATATTTAAATGGGATCTAATTGAGCTATGGTCGAAAATGTGTAGAGTGTCTGCATGTCAAACATGTTGTAGTGTGGCCTATATAATTATTTACGAATTTTGATTGATCAACAATACAATTCCTTAATGAGCATTCGGACAGTTTTTATATAATTTATCATCTGAAAAGAAAAAAAAATTATTAGATCGCATGAGAAATTGTATAAAAAACTAAATAAAAGCACCTTGTCTGTCGTATATATATATATAATGAATTTGAAATAAATGGATTTGTAAGTGCAAGCCTTTACTGTTTTAACTCATAGTAACTGATACAAAAAGCCCATTTGAGACGATATGTGATGTTGTTTACGAAATTTTAAGAGTGCATTTCCCTTCTAGATATTATCATTGTAAGAAATCAACGCTATAACACTTTCTTTTGCACAGCGAGTGGGCTTCACCAGTATTCGAGATAAGATTGTGCTTAAATAACAAATGTATTCGAATTGATGCAATCATTTAGAATTGCTATTTGTACTGCAAAACAACTCACACACATACAGGTTTTTTTTTGTTTTTTTCGTATTAAAACATATTCAAACCTTTTCGTACCCCATGCTTCATTTGTTCATCGAATGAATATGATTTTAAAAATAGCATCCTAAAATAGAGTTAATTCTAACAAGGTCCGCATTTTAAAACCAGCACTATCATCGTCGTCATCATCATTATTCTATCTCATCATCAGGTGAGTTCGTAGGATCGATGGCGCAGCTGAACTCCTGATCAGCTCCCTCTCTGTCTCCGTTGCGTACCAATAGCTGAATCTCTGGGATTTTTTCAGCCCACTTTGTCTGGCTTTTCTTTTGTCTAAGCAGGTTGGAAGGGGAATTTTTGTTTGCAATTGTGCCGTGGTCATTCCGTTTTAATTTCTCTTTATGGCAGTGCTTATGAAGTGGGCCTTTTTTTTTTCTGATGATTTCTGGCCCTGTATTTTCATGCCGTCTACGCGTGAAATGCCTAGTATTGTTCTGTAGCACTTAATTTCTAATGCTGGGATTATTCCTATTTCTTCTACAAACCTACACCATGGTACTTAGATATTAGTGGCATACTGCTATGTAACCTATATTGCTTCTGAAAATGATATAATAACCTGGAATCGTACTCACGATGATAGAAAAATTCACAGGAAATTTTAATTTTTTGTTAATTCTCTTCCGACTATAAATGAAAGAAATGTTATAATTGTTCTTTTTATAAGCCGTGTTTATTTTAACCTGTTCAATTGTCGCTTTAATTTCAAATTTATTCTCACCTAGGTGAACCTGGGAGACCGGGTAGACAAGGAGATAAAGGCGATAAAGGTGACCTTGGACAACGTGGCCAGCCAGGGCCTACAGGTAAGAATATTTTCTGTATTTAATCTGGAATATACGTAACTATAGATAAATGATCAGCTACACTAAAGGAACGGTTAATAAAGTAAAAAAATTTCGAAGGTAAGTTATTTGCTTCGTTCAGCACCAACTTTCTGAAAAAGGAGCGATCTATTTACTCATAATGTAATTGTTTTATTTTCCACTACATGACAATGCTCTAATTATGACAAGATTATATTGAGAAAATTGGCGATAGGTTTTCTTTACAGGTAGAGTTGACTTCATCGTCTTTTTAATATTTACAATTGACTGACAATTTGATTGAATGATAAGTATATAAAAGACATAAGACATTATTTATTTTGGTATGTTCGTTGATTCAAAACCGAAGTATAGTATTTTTGATATCTTTTCACCCCTAGCAAGGAGAAAATGTCACTTATATTGCCGGGGGTGAAAAAGAATGAGAAGAATTTAGTGAGAAAAATGAGAAGAACAATAAAGTATCAGTATTCAGGAAGACAGGAAGGTAGTGACGAGCGTTGCATTTAAATGATTGAAGATTGTAGTTGGCAGAGAAACAAGAAATCGAAAGGGGGTTCCACAAGTGAGAATTTAGAGAAAAAAAAACTATTTGAAGTGAACTAACGGTTGTATCTAGCGAACTTAACAAAACAACGGTGTCATTTCAAACAAATATACATTTGGTTAAAATAAAATCCATTTTTCTGATGACGTAGTTTCATCAGCGAAACATGTCTAAATAATAGTTTTCTGACATATAATTTATATTTATTTACATTTATATTCATATATTTATATTTCATAATGATAAACCTATATAAGTTACAGTTTAAATTAAATATTTTAATAAAAAAATTGATAAAAATTAATACATGCATAGAAGGATATACAGAAATGCTCATTGTAATAAATTTTACGGTCATATGTTCGCTCAAAAAAATTAAACAAAATCGAGCCTAGTTAATAACTACATGAGTGTCCGCTTGGGAATACAAGTGCTGCAGGCTTGAATGAACGGGTGGTGCAATGCATATCTCGGAATTGTTAATCAGAGTGCCGAGTACCAATTCCAGTTGAGTTTGTTATAGTTACTTACACATCAGAAAAATATGAATCCACCTCTCACCCCCCAATTATGCGTTAATTAGTCAGACTTGCACCAATAAAGTATTATTATTTCTCCCAGAAAATGTTAAAATATTTTTTTAAATATTTCTGGCTTTAAATAAACTGAAAAGGGTTCGTAAACCGTAGACAAGGAATCAATCAATAACAAGGTAACATTATCATATTTCACAATAGTTCACAACTATTTAAAACATAACAATCTTAAAATGTCTAATGAATTAGAGAAAAAAAATCATTGACAGGCATGACCTTAGACCAGAATTCCTATTTCACACACACACACACACACACACACACATATATATATATATGCATATATGATAAAATATTGTGTTACGGTATGTTATATTCATGGGTTAAAGGGATCAATATCAGGGATAGATTGTATGTAAATATAAACATGAACATTGAAGTCAACACCCAGATGCGACACTCAGTTTCATTTTAAATGTATTCGTCAAGCCATATATATATATATATATATATATATATATATATATATATATATATATATATATATATATATATGTGAAATCTACTATGACAAGTTTTAAAAGCAAGATAAATACTAAAGATTGTATTAAAACAGATAAATAAGTATGATGAGAATATTGCGGTATGCGATAACGGAGAGACGAATTAAAATTTTGGTCTAGTCTGCATCGATCACGTTCGTACTGAGATTTTTAAGTATGAAACCATTTGTTCTCCCCTGTTGCGCGGTATAAAAATAAAGAGTATATTTGTTCTGAGTGAGAATAAGCGTAGAAATATTAGTTTGAACTCAAAACCGTGGAAACATAACAGGAAACTATTCTACCGTGTTTATCAAGCCATGGCATTTCACATATATTAAAAAAGGTGCATGGTATTTATGAAAGGCAAAAAACTTAGAGATATTGTACAATTTATATAAGGCTTTTAGTTTGGTTTTCGTTCCTTGATCGGTAAACTGTAGTCTATCACAGAAAACACTCAAGGTATCAAAATTAAAACAGTGGGGATTTATTGATAAACCCATATCCGCCTTGTGTCAGTCGAAACGTACGGGTTTAATTTTTTATGTATATTTTATATTTTTAGATAATACTTTTGAAAGTGACTAATTTATGCGCTACAAATGTTTTTAATTTTCTTTATTAGAAGGATAACACAATTTTATAGGGCAAAGGCATAGACCTATTGTTAATTGTAAATATTAGATTGGCAGTTTTTAATTTTTTTATAGTATGTATTAAGTTTTATACGACCGGTAGAGTCGACAGATGAAATGTATTGTTTTATGTTGAAATCGAGACTTAATACTAAGACGCTTGTAGCACACATCAACTGATCGAGATTGTGAACGAAGTATTTTGAGATTCATTGCTTGCAACTGTCTGAACAATCATTTGCAAAGTCAAGAATATTAAACATTTTCCAAAGGATTTTATGTAACGTTAAAATCCATTGTTAATATTTTGGCTTTGAGATGACTCGAAAGCAACATATATATCATATATTCTCCCGAAGGAAGAATGTGCAAAATCATTGGTCATGAACTGGCATTTCGGCTTTAGTCACCCCCCCCCCGGTGTACACTAGCTTCCCTCGTAAATCAGTCAGTTAATTAAGTGCTATACGTGATATACGGTTAGGCGATCGTGTATCTTTCAATACAGGAATGATGAGGCAGAGTTTTTCCCGCTGCAGTTTGCCATTTCTTTCTGCAGTAGACTGGGTGTCAACCAAGACTAAAGGACCCAATATGTCCTGTTATTCAACCCATCCCGGACAGAGGGAGAAGAGGTGGTTTTATACCTTTCCCAAGGGTATTTTTGCATAAGTGAATATAAATAACACGACTGAAATTCGAACTCGGCTCTCTGCGTTCTTATTCCGAGCCGATATCCATTACACCATAATGGCATCCATTTATCTCGTGAGATAAGGATAGCGCCCTATTAGGAAAACTTTCTCCTTTTGCGAGCAGCGTTTGGATTAGCTTAACAGACCAAACCTTGCCAGACACTTACTTCCTCTAGTGCGACAGATGAAGGTGGAATGTAGAAATACAAGTCTAACATTGCTTCTCTCTTTCTTTCTTTCTTTCTTTCTTTCTTTCTTTCTCTCTCTCTCTCTCTCTCTCTGCCTCTCCCTGCTTCCTTCCTTCCCTTCTTCTCCAACAATTGGTTTCGTCTTCTTCCGCGCTTTATTATCCCTCCATGAACAGCATATTGCCAGACCCTGCTAACTGTTCACCGGTCACCAGTGTCGAATCCTGTAGTATTGGAGACAGCTTGCAAACACTCTTGAAATATAGTATGAGGCGACTCATAATGGTGCCCCGTGACCAGTTCACAATACATCATGTATGTTGGTATACGGTCGTCATTCATACGATGCACGTGACCCAACTGTCGAAGATGACAAAGGAGAAAACGCAGGTTCTAGATGACTGCTTGCTTTGGTAACTTTGTCTCCGCATGTGATGCGAAGGTTATGTTCTAGACAGCTGAGTTAGAAGCCTTTCGGGCGCTTTTCCTGCATGGTGCATGTTGTCAAGTTCTCGGTACCGTAAAGCAGAGTACTAAGGACACATGCCTGGAATACCTTTCTTTTGTTGCGCAAGCTCAGATGACTGTTGTCTCTTGCTCAATCACTTCTGATGACTTGTTTGCTTCTGTAAATATTTTATGTTAATCGTTCTGATGAGATTTCTTCTTTTTTTAACTTAACTTCTCGACTTTAAGCCCAATACGAGATTGGCAACTAGTTGTTATGTTACGCTTGAAATGTCGAGAGGAAACTGTAATTTCCCTTTCTTCTCCCGCACTTCTCGCTTGTGGTATTCTCTTCCGGTTTTCTTTGCTTCCATACCAAGTGTAAACTTTAAAATAAAACAAAATAAATGCACCTTCCAAAGTTCGCTTCTATATATTTGAATATTCGTTTTATAATGCCTTTACTCTCGTCAACGTGTTCTTAATTTCTTTCACCATCAATAAACCCTTGCGTTTCACTGGCTCTATCGTTTCTATTCTGGTGGAATGGTTCAAAGTATGTAAAAAATTATTTCACAAAAATTAAAAATTCTGGACAATAAAGGAAAATGATATTTCTTATTCATTTGGCTGTTGTTGTTCTCTTAGAGATTTTGAGTAATTACGCTTCTCTCCCCCTGAACGAAGTTGTTATTAATGGATCAAACAATTAGAAAGATTAGCAATGCTATTTCTCTGTGTCTATATTCAGCATTAGGATTCATTATGAACGCTGTGCTTCCGTTCATATTTTCAAATCCAATTTTGAGATGGAAAGAAACCTATTGATTTCGAAAAGCATGCCCTGTATGGACAAATGCAGAAAAGAAATATCAGTAAATTAATTATGTTATGACAAATTGGAGATAATCATAAATCACATTTTAAATTAAACATTTTTTTCGGAACTGGTGTTATTAGTCTAATTATTAATTATGACTTAATTCATGTTGTATTAGATTTTAAGTGCATCAACTCATCTTCCATATATATATATATATATATATATATATATATATATATATATATATATATATATTTGTCTGTGTGTGTGTGTGTATCTGTGTATAAGCATTTATTTATATATATATATATATATATATATATATATATATATTAAGAAATGGACAAAGTCCGACAATTTATTTATTAAAGACATTTTTTATGTTTAACGTTCTTTTTATAAATACAAGTATTTAAGTAAATGCTCTGTTATTTAATACTGTTTATTATAAACAGAGCATTTACTTAAATACTTGTATCTATAAAAAGAACGTTAAACAAAAAAATGTCTTTAATATATATATATATATATATATATATATATATATATATATATATATATATATAATCTAATTAATTCATCGAGTCTATAAGAATTCTCAACAGAAAGCACTGGATGGACGTTTCGTCCAATTTGGGACTCATCAGCAGTGCGCGTCTGCTACTGGGAAACGAACCCGAATATTTACGATACGGCGCAAGATCTGACAAACTAGACTCGATATAGCACTGGTCTCACTTTCCGTGTTGTAATTCGAGCGAGAATACCTTTCCCATATGATTGTGCAGAAACCCCCTCACAAACGACGTTTCTTTTCCCCAGCCGCTCCCTTTCGGACCATCATAAGCTGGTTCAAGCATTGATGTACAAACACTGAAATTATTGGGGAATTTGAATACAAATCCACTTAATTCATCGAGCCCCGAATAATGTTCAACAGAATGCAGAAAGCACTGGACGGCCCTATCGTCCTATTTGGGACTCATCAGCAGTGCGTATCCAATACCAAGAATCGAACCCGGACAGTCACGATACGGCGATATATGCATGTCTCATAGGTCTGACAAATCATACCTGATAGCTGCTCTCGGAAATGACCTGTAATCAGTCGTTCGATGGGGCAAGAAATTTGTTATAAATTTTAACGCCGCCAAAACAAAACTGTTATCTTTTAATCATCATAGATAAGCCTTTTTGCCTTCCATCAGCACGGCGGACGCGAACATCGAGGTAAGTAGTGCATTGCGACCTCTTCGTTTCACGTTTTTCCACTGACATGATCAGTCATTTGTTAAGATCCGTTGTGTGTTGTTCCAGACAAATTTATCTCACCAGAATCCAGCTTACATATGAAAAATCTTCCATACGTCATCAGTGCAATAAATATTACTGACATATCTGGTCTACTGCTTCTGCTGTGTATCACGAAATTCTCGATAAAATCCAAAAAAGGGTCTGTAATGTTATCGGTTAATTTCCCATAGTCATAAGTTGGCTTCCCTGTGTGTTTATTATAAATATTTTAATAGCAGTTGCACTGATAGGCCTTCTTCTGTGTACACTCGACAGGATGCATTTTAGCGAACTATACTAGATTGGCAAATAGGTTTCATCCTTTTACTGATGAAATAGTTATATGTAAATGTGAGGAAAAATGCCGGCGAAACAAAGGGGAAGTTTGCGCTCGTTTCGCGGCAGCAGGCAAAAAAAAAAAATGTCCGTGCCACCGTCGCATGGACGGCCCGCCTCCTTGCGTCTGCTGCTGTTACTGCTCCGCCTCCCTATTCGTCCGACACAAATATCCTCTGCTCTCTGCGCGAGACGGGCGCCCGTCTCCAGCCGTATTACGTCCAGCCATTCCGTTTCACGTACCGCCGCTGCTGCTGCCTCTACGTCGCTGTGCGGGGAGGTCGAGTTCGTTTAGACGTGGACGCAATTCGAGGGGTACCGCTGCCAACCACGATCGTGAGACGGATGCCGCCGACAAGCCTCCGTCTACCGTCGACGCCGACGTGGTGACGTGTACGGTCCACGCCGCTGTCAATGTCCTCGACAAAATTGTGGTAGTTGCCGGGATGCCAGTCTGCACAGACTACTACCGCTTCGGTCGCGCGCGCGCAACAACTCAGCCTCCTTGCTCCTCCTCGCACACATTTTTAAACCTGTCACGAAAAGTATCCAAAACAAAAAGAAAACAAACCCTGGACGGGGGATCACTCTGCTCGTCCGTCGATGAAGAGCGCGGCCAGCCGCGAGAACTGATGCGAATTGCAGGACTCAGTGAACATCGACATCTCGAACGCACATAGCGGCCTCTAGTTGTCTGTGGAACTATCTTTCGCTTTTCTGCATTCAAGAACCATCAAGTGAACGGTGAATAATTTTAAAAATGATGGCACAATAAATAGGAAAACTGGATCAGGAGGTCACAACATAGAGAGGGATCATCATTTCAAGTTAGAGGTAAAGAGATAAATTAAAAAAGATCCACCTCAATCATAAGACTTTTGGTACCTGAGCGAAGAGGTTCAGCTATGACAGCTAAAAGAGCAGTGAAAAAACACTTGAAAATGCAATTGTACGTGAAACATGTGAGGTAACTTGTTACTACAGGGCAGAAAATTAGAAGCTTAGAGAGTATCAAGATCAAATTGAATAAGTTGAAAAATGATCCTGGAACACTATATATATATATATATATATATATATATATATATATATATATATATATATATACTTAATGACCTTAAGATCATTAGATATGATTAATTAATTACGAGCATGCCATTTTCGTTTCTGAATGATATGTTAAGCTAAGAGAGTAATTATATATTCTTATTGCTCAATGTATAGTCCAATGGCGTTCCAAAAAAATCTCGGAGAATTCCAGTAAGATACCTTTAATTATTTCTAAGATATAATGTTTCAGTGCTAAATGTAAATATTGAAAATTTTGCTCTTACGCAATTTAGATAATTTTGCTGCAACATCGCTCACATTGCTTCATGCCTATCTAGACGCCTTAACTTACACCTATCTAAATACCGCTCCATTTGAACCCTTTTAAACGCATGCACACACGCACAAACTTACTAGATTCCATACGAAACATACCAGTAGAAAGTACAAACATAATAACCGCATCCACATGTAAAACAAGATTAGAAATAATGGAAGGTTTAATAATAAAAACGAAAAAGCCAACTCTCAATAATAATATCAGAAAATAAATCATCCCTGTAACTCTTGAAACATACACTCAACTCATACACCCAGTTAAAAATCAAGAATAAAATCAACCTTAATAATGGCTAAAAGTATAGCTGCACGCGCTCGGAATTAGAAGACATTTGATCAGTTTCTACACACGCTGTATCCCGAAAAGATAATACTATTTAGGACACAAGAAAAATTAAATTATCGCAGTAACTTGTCTTTAATGAAACATGTATAAATGAAGGATTGCTACCTAAATACACTATATATATATATATATATATATATATATTTGATATATATATATATATATATATATATATATATATATATATATATATATATATATATATATATATATTTATATATGTATAGATAGATAGATAGATAGATAGATAGATAGATAGATAGATAGATAGATAGATAGATAGATAGATAGATAGATGAAATCAGAAAGTGTATGCAGGTGTGTAGATACAGTCATAGAGTCAGGAAAATGTTTATGTAAACTACACATCTTATAAAGGGAAAATATTCGTTAACTCTCAGGTCTTTGAAGCAAAACAGATAAACTCTTTAAAGTATATAAAAATATAGCAGAGTAAAAAAAAAAAAAAGATATACAATTAATAAATTTACAAAAGATATTCAGTTGGGAATATTCAATCGAGAAGTCTACATGAGGAGTCAAAAATTCGATAAATGAAGAATAAAGTAAGCAGAGAAATAAAGATACACTAGAAAGAAAGATAAGATTTTCGATTGGAATGAATAAAGTGCCATGAAAAATAATTGTTAAGTTATAAAAAACACGAAGAAAGATTAAAGGAAAACGGTATAAAAAAGATGGAAGGCATTGATAGTGTATGAAGAAAAATTATATCTAAAATTAATATGAAACATGAAAAATCGATAGGTGAAATGGAGGCGATAAGACTACAATATAAAGGAAATGATAATAAAATAAGTGAATTATTAGCATTAAAATGCGACAGATAAAACTTGTATTAAAAAGGAATATTAAGAGATTTAAAAGCATATAAATCCTTATACGATATAAAAAAAATATCTGAAATGGTTAATTTTTCTTCTAGCGAAAAAAAATGCACTTTGATATAAAGGTGCTTTCGACTGTAATTGATTTAAAAATGTGGAGAAAATGGAATATTTAAATATTAAATAGCAAACCATATTTTGATCATATTCTGTGTTGACTAAAATATATTTTCTTTTGCCCAAATGCAAACGTTTAGTTTAATCTACTGCATTCGGCAAAGATTAAACCAGAGCTGCCAACAATAATGAAAGTAACAGATATTTGCTTAACTTCAGGCAAATATTCTTAATAATTATGGATGACAACTTGATCGTATTTTCTGGGATGAGTAGATAATTAATATTAATAACATGCAGACTATTCTTTATATCACAACAGTTTCGATATTGAGCCCTCTGGCCTTCATCAGGAGCATCTCGATCCGTGTAACCTGCAGGAAATTGAAGTTACCTTTAGCGGAATGAATACTTTATTCATTCTACGGGAGTATATTTTTCTAGTTCTGATGACCATATCGAGAAATAGGAGGTCAAGTTTTTCTTTGTACTATTTGATTACGACATGCAAAATAAATTAAAAAAAGCCACTTAATGTAATGTGTTTCTGAATGATGTTTTTCTATGAACTTAAGAGGTGAGATTAAGAAGTATAGATTAAGAGAAGATGTAGAATAGAAAATAGCAGATCCTAAACTGGAACTGTTTAAAATTGTACCGATAGGGGCACCATCCGATCGAGAGTCTTTTCGAAAAATTAACGGAATGGGACTTCTGCATCTTTTTCCCCCCCAATGAAATACGAAAATCATGGGGATGCTGCGTCCCAGGATAGGTGACATGAGGAGACTTAGTTTTGTCTGAACTGGTGGAACTGGTGTTGTTCACTTAATTTAAATTATTTACATTATTCGAACTGTTATCCTCACCCACATTGCCACATTCACGACGTTTCAGCTGTTGTACGCTCCGGCCTTCTTCAGATGATCAGAATTTCGAACCGAACCTTTTTTTTTTTCATCTACCGGCGTTGACTGTTCTAGTTCCACGTGCCAAGCCTCTTCTGGATGTCTCCGTTATTTCCCTTTAACTCAATTCTGGAATAATGTAAATAATCATAATACCTCATGCCAGAGATATAGACAGCTATTGCTCACTTAATATTCGCCACGTTTCACAGTACACGTCTTCACTACCCTACCCAGTAATTGAACTCACGGAGTTTATTTCACCAGATTCACGTACTCTGCTTTAATCCATCAGGTTTTGCTAATAAAAGAAATTAGTGTCACTTTTATTCCGCACGGTTATTAATTAACACTGCATGATATTAGGTTGGTGCAAAAATAATGACGTAATCATGTCGTTTTTGACGTATTTTTTAACGTCAAAAACGACATTTTACGTCATTATTTTTGCACCAACCTAATATTTCAGTTTTTATCGATTTTATTCTGTCACTTTCAATATTCCTTGACAATTGCCAATGTGATTTTATTCTGAATTTCTATGTACAAGTGCAGACTAAATTGATCAAAATATATTAAATTAATAAATTGTCAAAATACGTTCTTATTCATCGTTTATCCCTCTCGTTATTCTCAAGCTAGTGTGTTACTGTGTGGTGTTGTACGAGCTTAAGAATAGGTAAGATTATGTCCCAGGTTTTGTGCAGGAAGTTAACTTTAGATCTGTATAGGTCAATTTTGTAATCACTAGAAAAGCATCGTGCCGGGAGTCTGTTCCACAAAGCAGTACTTATTGGTAAGAACATGTCTTAGAGGAACTTACTAATGGAATACAAACTGATAATTCCCAATTATATACGTGGCATTGCAGGTCCCAGTTGGAAAGTTCAGGTCTAGTGGAAGTAGCTCGTCAGAAAACATGCCATTGAAATAGCGATAATCCTGCGAGAGGTTCGCAACGTTTATTTTGTGTTTTTTTTTTATATGGGAAAGAGGTTATGGTTTGGAAAATGATTAACATCTACAGGTACATGTAGATGTTTTTCTTTAATTCTGTCAAAACGGCAAAGTGAGGACCCGGCAGCTCTAAACCAGATATGCCAGCAATACTCCATTTTGGGGGCTGATCTTCGTCTTATAAAAATAAAGCATAAAAGGGAGATTAAGATAATTACTAAAGTAGTAAAATGAACCAACCATTTTTCCAGTATCTGAATTGCAGTCTGAGAGCCCCTTTAGGGTACTAAAGAAACGAATGGAAAAGAAGCTAGATAAAACGTATACAAGGATGTTTTATAGTGCATTGCGTCTGCCCTGGAAAGAGCTACCTACAAAATAATCTGGGTGTTTACGTCAAATATCACATGTCATTCCGAAGAGAACAATATTTGCGGCAAATTCCTGAAAATGTTACGTTGAAATTAACTGTGTGTGCGTGTATGTGTGTGTGTGTGCATATATATATATATATATATATATATATATATATATATATATATATAGATATAGAGAGAGAGAGAGAGAGAGAGAGAGGATGGAAGGCTGCTGCACAAGTGAAAGTATTTTTGCAGCATTCGTATCGAGATGAAAAACGTGCTTCATTTTACAAAATATTGCAATTCGAGTTGCGTTTAGTATTTCGACAGAAAACACAAACTAATGAAGTACAACAGTCCTAGAATGTCCGTCTTTAAAGCTCTCTCTCTCCCTCTCGCTCTCTCTCTCTCTCTCTCTTTCTCTCTCTCGATCTATCTATCTATCTATCTATCTATCTGAGAGGAGTTATGTAAGGTGTTCCCAAAAGGAGAAGTATTGATGGGTCTGAACTATTTCTGTCCTCTGAATGAATGTACACGTCAGACTCATGGATTAAAACCGTCTTCATTCCACATTTCGTTCGAGTGACCAGGCAGACAATCATTGAATCCAGAGCCGCATAACGTAAGAAGATAGGATAACTACACCAACTAAATCAAGTCCTAATGAAGATGTAATTTTTATCTCCATTACATTGTAGGCAAGTAAGTTTATTTAATTATACAAATATTATACAAGTCCCTGACATAATTATCGTTAATTTACATTAATACAGGTCATAAATTTGAATGCTATGCTCTCTTTTTTTGTTCGATATCCTTTTCTCTGTTGACAAATTACTAGTCACGTTGTTCATTTCTGGCTGTGTTTAGCGGTTCGGAATGAGAAATCGGAGAACCGAGTTCGAATTCCAGTCATATTCTTTACATTTATTTATTTGCAAATACTCTTGTGACAGTTATGGTTCCATCTCTTTTCATCCAGCTATGGGCTAAATATTAGAACTTGCAGCTGAAAAAAAATCAGTGTTATCTCGAAATTGTTGCTAATGCAATATTCAATCGCAAAAATGTCAGAAATTTTCTTACAATATCTTGTTTAAATTAGCCACATGCAAAAGGCCTTTCGATGTAGTGTAATTGTTAGAAAGCTTGTCTCAATAGATCAAATACAACTGGGTAGCGGGTTCGATCCTCGCTAGTTTCTCAATACTTGCAACCTGGCGTCACATATAGGCTACGTTTAGTAAAGTGCTATATGAAAGGTAATTAGAGGTAATAATAAACATGCTTCTCTAGATCAATTACGGTTGAGTATTGCGTTCGAGCCCTGTTGCGGGCTACATAACTGCGCTCTTGAACCACAACTAAGTTGCGCTTAATCGCTCCCCTTTCGTATATACTCATGTGAAACTAAACCGGCGAATTCTTGCGTTAGTATAAAAACAACGCGGATGACATAATTTCCCTTTCAAACCTCAACGCGACAAAAGAGAAGAAATGGCAGGAAGTTCGTGACTTTTTAAAGGACTATTTCTTTCTTTTTACATTAGTCAGATACATGCGCGCGCATACACAGAAACGCAAGTAATACTGAATATTTGGAAATACGGCATGTTTTGCAAGGATTTATTCGCATTTTCTTATGTTTGTGTTGCAAATTTCTCATACATTATCCTGCGTTATTACGACATATTTTCTAACTGAAATAAGTTTTAATATATTTTAGTATTTTAGGGGTAACTAAAAATGTCTCTTAAATACTTATAGATATTTTACTCTATCGGTATTCGATTCTCAGATAGTGTCATGCTCTATGCTAGATTTAAACAAGCTTAAAAATATCAGTCCAACCATAGAATAATGAATTAGCATCCCAGCCTCAAGGAACATTACTACGATGATGATGGCGATGATAGTGGTGACCATTTGTTAAATTTTAAATTTTCAAATATTTCTCTACACTTGTGATTTTTAATATACTCAACTAAGTTTAATAAGCAGCATTTGTTTTGCCTCCTAGTTGGAATAATTACTTCTCAGTTTGTCAGAGGCCATTGTACAACTTCGTAATTCTGTGTGGCTACTACTGACCTACCCATTTTCTAAACTATGACCTTATTTTGGTCATAGTTTAGAACACAGTTCTAACATAACAAACTAACATAAGATATATATTTTTCCTGGAAGGTATCATTAGTATGGGATATAACTTTTCAAAACCTCCGCGTATATAGATTTTCCAATGCCCAATTTCAAAATAGACAGAGAGCATCCAGGTCTCAATTAATCGATGGACTTAATACAATCTATAAGCCATACTGAGAAGACCTTTCTCTAATACCAATTTAGGACGTAGGAAACCATGGCTCTCCAAAGATTATTTTCCTTTCTTATCTGGGAATATCCAATACTACTTGGAAGAGATAGTGGATTAGTTTACCATTGCCTTCTACATGATTTGGAATTCAGATTCTTCCTTATCTCAGACTGGCTACCACTCAAGTCTAGCGAGTCCAGTCTGCCCTATTATTTAAAACATAGTTCGGAGAATATATAGATCCATACCTTTAATAAGGGCATGAATGGAAATATTAACAAACTAAACCATAATTTGTAGCAGATTGCAAGTTCCATTTTCCACCCGCTCAACAAGGACACTGCCCACACATCGTGGCCTAAGTATACTAAATTTAAATAACTATTATTTGTAAATAAAATAACATCTAAGACTCAGTAAGTTTCAGAGGTGAAGTATGGCACATATTCAATATTTCTAATACACTTTAAAACGTCCATAATAAAAAAAACAATTAATTTTATAATCTTATAAAACGAAATGGGAATTTTTATGACATTCCTAAAGAATAGTATACCCATTAATTTAATAAGAATTATACATTTCTTTTTTTAATTATAGCCATGTTACTAGGAGAAAAATGATTAACTGGAACTCAAAATTTGTTTTTATTTATATTTTTAATTAAAAGAAAATATTCAAGATAATTTATAACCTTGATTTGATATTTATCTTTAGAGGAAATATTTTGAAAACGACTATTTTGCCTAAGCTATATGGTGAAGAATAATGAGTTATTAGATTCTTAAACTGCTTCGAATTTATTTCAAATTACATGTTTGATTATTTTCATTATATCTCTTTAATATGCAATGCAAATAAATAATAATAATAATAATAATTATGGCTTAAAGAAATGTAAATAATTGTACTCGCAAGTACAGCACGCATATTAGGAAGAGCTTTATCTATGTAAAATGTGTGCAATCTTAGTTTTTCTTATTATTTTTTTATTTTTTTATTTTTTGCAAAAATAGTCCTTGGAAAATATTATGAAGCGATTTCTGACGTTAGGTCTCTGGTTGAGACCTAAACTGTGTAAAACATTAATAAACAGTAATCAAAGTAGATGATGATGATGATGATGATGATGATGATGATGATAGGAAGAAGAATATTAATTATAAGAGTTGAAAGTTCGTTCATATAAGATATTCATCGGAGTTGCAGTCGTTCGCGATAAAATATTCTACTAGTTATGTTGATGTAGAATTGTTATATCGGACATAACACCTGTGACCATTAAATCTTTTATCTCACTTTTCATTTGTGCAATCAACAAATTAATTTAGGTTTGTTACTTTTGGCAGTGTATATCAAATGAGAATCGGTACAACTGCCACGATTTGAAGGAATCGTAATATTTCTCTTAGAATTTTTGATAGGATTAACTTGAATTATGTTGTTCCATAACGAAAAGAGTTTTCCCGTTATATGATTGTTTTTTGAGTAGCGCAATGAGAAGCTCCAACAGAATTTTGAGTATGAGCGTTTGTATTCGTTAAAATGTGTTTGATTTTTTTTTGTTTGTTTAAAAGAAACGATGGGCGGTTTAAGAAAAAAATTCCCTTAAAATTCGGAAACATTTTGCGAAAATATGTTGATAGCCATTATGTGGTGCTTTTGAAATGCCAACCTAATGTCGGTGCCATTTAATAGCTAAAAGGATTCAGTCAGAATTTTCATAGTGCTTTTTGGTGTTTAGATCTGGAGTAAAATTATGGCAATCTTTCCCTTCAGCTGTTTCATTTACGCAAACGAATAAGTCATCCCATCACGAACGACGGCAACTTCGACGAACTCTTTAAGGTACACGTTCTGAAAAATATCCAGAAACCATCAAGGTTTCAACACTTAAAATGCATGAAGATAATCACATAAGAAAATTACTAATATCCCACCTAATGAATAGAATGACAGGAGATTTACATAATGATGAGGATGATATTGATAATAATAATAATAATAATAATAATAATAATAATAATAATAATAATAATAATAAACGCCAGAAATCAACGAAAATAAAAATAATAATAATATAAAATATTCATATAATTATAATAATGGGAAGTAAGAGTGATAAATATTTAATTTAAAAAAAAATATTAATACAAATAGATAATTTCCGTAAAATATTCCCCCAGATATTTGAATATTTAAATTACACGCAATATTTCTAACAGTATTAGAAAAAAATATGTAAAGAGCATATTCACGGAGTTTTAACACAGTTCTCGTACGATCACCGAAGTTAAGCAACGTCGAGCATAGTCAGTACCTAGATGGATGAGGCTTAAAAATACCAGGTAGATTAAGCTTGGTTGTAAATGTGGTATAATGGCTCAGAATTGGAAATCAGACAATTCCAGTCGGTTTTGTCATAATCACTTACGGGGAAATACCATTGGGAACGGTATGACGCCACCTCTTTTCTCCCAAGTATGGAGTAAATAGTAGAGATTTCACCAGTTAATCATTATCACCAAAAAATTCTTAGAAACTAAAAATATTTTCTGGCTTTATATAACCTGTGAAAGGTTCATTAACCGTAAAAACAAATCAACCACAGTTTTAACGAAGTATGCGAATCACAGATGTTACGACGCTTCAACCATATTTAAGAGTTCAAATAAATGGGATGCATATTCTAGCAAAAGTGGTAAAGAAAAGATTATAGTATCGTATGCAAATCGTCGCGCTTTTAAGAATAGCTTTCTGTCAAATGACAGGCCACATCATCAATCAGTATAAAACTAACTTTAGTTTTCGTTAATTTCAGACTGCAATAAAGATCCATTCTATTTGCGACGAAACTTCGATTTCATACATCTTCGAAGCAATGTTAATTGCTACTATGAAATCGAAATTGTTTCAGTGAGATATTAATTACATCGCTCTCTCTCTCTCTCTCTCTCTCATTCTCTCACTTCCTCTCTCTCTATATATCTCTATCTTTATCTCTTTCTTTCTATTCAATAGAAGCGTCAATTTAAATGCGTCACGGCGCACTGGGAGAATTATAACAAAATTTTATGTTCCATACAGACAAAGCCAAATAGGAATCTATTTAAATTCGTATAGAGAATTTCACGTTATTCGAAATAACTGCATTTATGATTCTGCGTATTTGTTTGCGTGTGATTTTTTAAAGAAAAATTTACCTTGAAGATACGAAATCAGAATTCTTCGCTCTATATCAGAATAAAGAAAAAAAAAGAAGAAAATGAAATAATTGGATATCATAGCAGACTTTAAAAAGACTAAATGAAATTAAACACACGTTTCCTAATATATAATTCTACGGGAAAGTTTAATTGCTGTCTAAAGCAATTCTTTGCATACTGTTTGGGCATCCCTGTATGAAAAGAAATATTCGTTTTGTAATTTTGTTCTCTACACTTACTAATTGATCAAATCACAATAACTTTGAAAAAAAAAAGTAATAATTTAACCATGTGCAAAGTAATTTTGAGGAGACTATTACGTTGACTTAGAATACCAGAAAGCCGTAAGCAATATTATTAACTGTATGTATTCTTAGGCGAACAGACAGAAAATTGTATGCTTATCTTCTGAAAAAGAAATCAAACAAAAAAACGATAAATTTATCGTTGAAAAGAGTCGATTTTGTATCGAAAAATCCGGATACGCCGTCTCTAATTTCAATCAGATAAATAATAGTCGACCTCAAAATTTTATATTACATCTGTAGTTTATTCCTAACTTGTTTCACAAAATATTGGACTACTACACAATACAAAATCATATAACAATTGTACGTTTTTCAATTAATTCCAGCTTATTGTTATGAGATGATGCTTATTGGCTAAAAGACTTAATGAATATCTGGAAGAACTCTTAGACAACGCAAAGGAGAAGACAAGAAGAAAGTACTATGTTTCCGGTTCCTTCTAAACTGCAGTAGCTTCATGCGTCTGAGCGCTATTGCCGTCTTGCTTATTGTGAATTGATTATGGCTTGATTATTGATAATAGGGTAAGCAAGTTTATAATCAACAGGCGCATGTGCAGTTTCAGGAATAGAATATGAGGAAAGTAGATCAGGATGATTCAACACACACAGGACATAATGATGGTCAGAAAAGCAAAAGGAAAATGTGTGTATGCGACTTAAGGTATTTTTGAGAATGGGAGACAGAGCATGAACAAATAGTAATACTAAAGTGTCTAAAGTTAATTAGAGCAACAAAAGCTCAATTCTATAAAAAACCCACTGAATAATATGCAACGTTGTAAATCCTGACCTGGCAATTCGGTTTCAGTCACTTTCCCACTCCCGTAACGGCTATTCCTAACTTCTTTGTTTCATAAAATATTGGTCTACACGATACAATAACATATAACAGTTGTAGTTCTTTCAATTAATTCCAGCTTATTGTTATGCAACGATGCTTATTGGGTTAAAAGAGGCAATGAATATCAGAAAGAGCTATCAGACAACGCAAATGAGAAAGCAAGAAGAAATAGTATATATGAAGATTACGGCGACAAAATTCATAGTTGCCAGGAAACGAGAGAGCACAACACGTTTGTTACATATTGACGACGTCAAAATCAAGTAGATGGAGAAGTTCATCGGTGATGTGTGATAGACATGGAGGAAAAGGTGACTCAGAAATAGGAAGACTCATAAGAATAGCGAAAGTTGCCTTCCAAAAACTATGCAATATATTTAGCGATATAAAATATCTGCCGAAAAAAAGAAAGTTTTTATGCACTGCTAACATCAAATCTCGTATGTAGCACTGAATGTTTGAGAATCTTCACAAAGTTGAAGAAAGTTCAACTGACAGAGCCATGTATCTACTGATGAATAATAAGAATAACATGTACTGTACATGTAAATAAGAAGGAAGTTTAAATGGTAATTATATTAATCGTTTCCTTATGAAGAAACATTTGGCTTTTGTTGGTCAAGTGCCACTTTCGATTGGAATTTATAAAATATTTCTCGTCTTGGAAATTAAAACATATATCATTCTTACTCGTAAATATATATTTTTTTTCATTTCGTTAATAGAAGTTAAATATTTCAAAGAAGCAGACACTTTTACATACAATTACGATCACGAGACCCGTAACTCTTTCGAGTCGTAGAGTCACTACAGGCATCGGTGACGCTGCAGAATTTGTGTGTCTTGGTGAAGGCGGCTTGACAGAGCCCAACACACTCCAGGCTTGATTGGATTCAGAGATTTTTTTTTTTTTATTTTATTTTTATTTTACAAGAAACAAAAAGTAAAACATTAATTATTTTCACCCTGAGAACTAAAAAATAACCTCTGTCAATGTTATTGATATCTAATAAATTTAATATGGCAATGTTTCTATTACCCGTTTCATTATGCGAAAACATTCGGCATTTATTGTCCGAATAACTATTGCTACTCGATTTATGCCATTCTTTATTCGCTAGGTATCACACTTTGATCAAAGTTTACTGTCTAACATTTGAAGTAGATAGGTTCGCCTATCGTCCAGTTAACATTCTTCCCCTGCCTTTTGAAAAGAAAAGATTAGCGGTTTATTTCATGCTTCCTGTTCCTTCCAAACTCTTTTCATTTACTTTCACTTCAGGTAGACCCTTGCCTCGTAGTGGTATTATCGCATTGCTTGTGGTGAATTGATTATAAAAAAAAAACATGTGTTTTTCTTCGGAGAGAACACAAAAAATAAATAAAAGATACCTGGGCCCGATGATTCCAACTTTGCGGCAGCCCCTCCCTCATTGAACAAGAGGGAGGAACGGTGGAATATCGACGCCAGTTCGACAGTGTTTGCGTAGATATGGTATTTTTTTAAAACTTGGCCCATGTGCAGTTCCCCAATTAAAAGCGGCCTTTTGCCATATCCCGCAAATAGGGGTGACAAGTTTAGTATATATTCCCGTCTCTTATATTAATGGTAATATTAGCCCTTTTTTCTGATTAAAATTTTCCAATCATTGAACGTGAAGCCATTGCTACTTCCGATTGAAAAGTATCAAATCATTCTCTTGAAACGATATTTTTGGAAAATATATTTCTCATGCCCAGTAGCTGTTATCGCTCTTTTCACTATTGATGGGCCATTCATTACTAACCTTTTGTTTAAATGAGCGTAAAAAATCAATACCTTGATTATGTCGAGTTACATAGGGTATCCATTTTAATTGCTGCTAATTGCGAATGTGCTACTCTAAGTTGGTTTCTGTTATTGGTTTCAATTCTTCATTTATAATTTTGTAACGCCTGTCCATATGTTTCGAAGAATGGTGGCCATGCTAAGACTTACAGTTTTCATTCTCTCGAAGCCATATTTAACGCTTGATCTAAAAAAAGATAATGGCATTTAAGATGATTCGAGTTTTTAGGTTAAGTAAATTTATAATAAGGAGGCACATGAGCAGTTTCGGGAATATAATATGAGGAAAGTAGATCAGGATGATTCAACACCCACAAGGCATACTGGCGGCAAGAAATTGCAAAAGGAAAATGTGCGTATGCTACTTAAGAGGTTTTGGGCAATGGGAGACAGAGCATGAACAAATATTAATGGTAACGTGTCAAAAGTCAATTAGCGCAACAAAAGCTTGATTTTGTACAAAGCCCACTGAAGAATATGCAACGTTGTCGGTCTTGACCTGGCATATCGGCTTCAGTCATTTTCCCACCGCCGTAACATAAATCTCGCAGGCCTTTTCTATATATGTTTTTACAGTAATGGTTTTGATTAGCTTTCGTCATTAGTACCTCAACTTCAGGAAAAGTGCCGTAGTAGACTGGCAGCTAGGCCTGATGATTTCGTTTGAAATTGCTATTTGTAACCGCAAGTTCTATACAAATAATTATTTTTTCCACACTTGTGATAACTCATTCTCCCGCTTCTCTCTTTCGTCTTCTCACCGTAAGTTACGAAGAAATGAAACAATTTTATTTTGAAGAAGGTAAGAGTCCTACTTAAGAGTTCTTGGAAGATTACTGTAAGGAATAAAAGACTGATTAGAGTCTGGGACGGTATCGACTGAAGCTTCTATTTCTCCTATATTGTGTCTCTTCTGGACCTGGGCTATCATGGCTCTCCCCAACTTCTTATCATTTGTAACGCCTCTAAATATTTTGCTCCTTACTCTCCTTCTCATTATCTGTTCTGCTTTCAATTTACGCGAGATCGATATGTAGGTTAATCGCTGTTCGCTACTGTCTCTTTTGTGTTCAGTATGACCGGTGAGTGTGAAACTCTCCAAGCCCTCTTTCCTCATTATGAATCCCAGAAAGTATTCAACTGTCATTTAATACCTTTTTTTTCAGAATTTAATCAAACCTTCTCCGATGCTCACATAATCTGGTTATTGTATTCTCAGTATCCTTTTGTAGAACTATATTTCTGTATCTGTCTATATTTCTGAGATGTGGTATTATGTACACTATTTACATTATTCGGACTATTATCCAGATCTTTGTCGCCATATTTAAAAAATTTGACGACAAAGATGAGGATAGTAATCCGAATAATGCAAATAGTGAACTATATTTCTGATAGATTCCTCTCCAACTTTAAGGTAACTGCCAAGTAGGAGAATTGATATTACATTACATTTCAGCAGTTTTTCCAGCATCTTTAGCAATATACCAGATATATTGCTAAAGATGCTGAAAAAATTTTTGCTTCATTTTTACTGCTTCAGTAATATCTGAAGCTATACTCTATCTTTATAAGAGCCAAATCAGACCAAAAATGGAGTATTGCGGTCTTATCTTGACAGGATTTGCCCAGTTCACACTTACTTATCTTGATAGAGTTCAAAGGCGCCTACGTGGCTGATGAATTATTTTCCATCCTACAACGCTTTCCTCCAGATGAAAAGTCACGAAGCATTCGCTGCTCTATCGCTTCTTACTTGGCAGGTTTTAATCCCACCAAAACTGACCTTTACAACTGGGACGGGACGTGCCACGTACACAATTGTGAATCATCCACATTCCCTTCGTATTCCAATAGTAAGAGTTAAGTTCCATTCGGACAGAGTTTTTTAATAAGAACTGTTGCTTTATGAAACTGACTCACGGCAGGATGTTTTCCCAATCACTAAAATCTTCACCTCTAGATGTCTAGTGTTAACACTTATCTTACCTGCATAAACCCATGAAGTTCAGTTCTTGCTTTTCCCATAATCACAAAACACCAGACAATAACCCTCTACTTTGAGTGGCTCTCCGGCTTTGTATTGGGGAGATATTTAGTATTAAAAAAAACGTGATTATATTTTCTGGTTCTCGAAATGACTATATGTGATGAAATTCGCTTCGGCTCCCAACCCCGGTTAAGCGTGTTACTTACTGGTTACTTATAGCAGCATCCGACATTGGACTATCTTTAATCTCTTGTGAAATTCCTGTTTTTATTTTTACAATTTTTATATTGCAGAGATTACTCCTTTTATTTTCCTAACAACTATTTTTTTTGTCTTCATCCCTCCCCCAGTTAGTGAGTTTTCCTCTTGTTTAGGGTGGAATATTTTACTTCTCCAAAAAAATAATAACAACTCTTTTCCTTATCTGTTGTTAGAGCGGGTCACAAACTAACTCTCTCCTTTTCTTTATTTTATGCAAGCGGTGGATTTTTTCGTCCCCTTTCTGCAAATGAATTGTGAATATATGTTTTCTTTCTAATTGTTTTTATACTGTCGATCCAATCCATTTATTTTTAAGTGTGTTTATTCTATTTTGATTGGTATGTTTCTCATTCTGAAAATGAAATGGCAGACTTCGCGCATTTTTCTTTGCCTGCTATTGACACCATATCATCTAAGCTCTTATATTATTATTCTGTGTCTGTCAGTAATAAGTCTAAAAACTAAAAGCGTTGAGGATGTTCGATTGTTTCTATTGCCGATGAAAAGTATGAGTGAAAGAAAATTGAAGTTGCCATGTTCGAATTCATACTGGTTAAGCATACTATGATATTGTTCTAAAGTTATTTCTGGAGAAACGAAATCAATTTCTACTCAAAACGACAGTATACAGCTTCGTGTTCGTTAGACACACATTCGATAAAGAAAAAAGTTAATAATAAATAATGAAATTTCGTCCGCGAGTTTTCTTTTGATTTTGCTCTTGAAATATAAATGCCTTGTCGTAATACATAATCAAGAAAGCAACTGGATAGAAAACAGATAAAATGGCCATGTAATTATTTTTAATAGACCTTAAAGAAAGTCGATGTCCATTAATTTAATAACCGCAATCTATCTAACGACGAAATCAGGACGCGAATATGTATCATCTTAAATTGGATTCTTGCTTGTCTTCGTTGACGTTGTCGTTGTCGTCGTCTGCCTAAAATTTGTTTCCTTGATTAAACTTGGCCCATTAAATCAAACTTTACCGTACCGGCACTTGGAGTTCCAATGTAAAGAAGGTATATAATATAAAGTTGATTATAAGCATTTACTTCAATACTGAGTCTTAAAAGTTACATAATTGTAAGATTGTGTTATTTCATGTCTCAAGTCTTCTTGTTTTCAACTGAAATTTATGACATTGTAAAAACAATCCGCTTACTTTATGCGCTATGAGTACGGATTCAAATTAAAGTTTGCGTTTGGCAATAATTCTCCATGGGAATGAAGAAATATGACATCAAATCTACACGCTTGAGTGTTGCCTTTCATTAACTTAGCTATTCCGTTTCGTTGCCCAAACACACATACTACATTTCATAACAGGAATGCGTTTCTTCATTTTAAACAAATACAGCAATTATTCTTCGAAATCTGAATTATTCCCACAGATATATGCTCATATATTATATAACTGATTATGTATATATTCTTTTATATGTCGTGTCCCTCTACAGCGTGGGTGTCGTGGCTATCTACAACTTAATAATCATCGTCAATCAAACTAATCATTCTCTGCTGACTATACCTCCAGTCTATGCTATGTCATTCGTTTATATAAGTTCTTTATGTTGATTACTTGCTGTTTTCCTTTGACCCTCCTTATTTCAATATATCCTTTAAGTATACTATATCTTATGTTCATGAAATATGTATGGTATAATTAAAATTTATACAGGTTTGTCATTACAAATGACGCTGAAATTACTCTCAGCTTAAAACAAAAGAATGAATTACATAAGAATGACATCTGTTAAGGAATCTATTTTTTACAAAGAGTTCTGGCTCAAAGACTGCAAAGAACTATTTGTTGTGGTCGAATGACCTTACAAAGTGAAGTTCTTCAACTGGGTATTTGTACGCGTCAGGTTAAGGGAGTTGGTTAGCGAAGTCAGTTGTTGAAGAAATCTGCTTCACAGTAGTTCGTTTACTAACATTTGTTGACCAAACATATAAATAATACCACAAAAATACGGCAAGTTCCGACTGAAGTTATTTTGAAGTATTTTTTTTAAATCCTTGCCGGTAGGTTTTAGGTTTTTTTTTTCTTTTTTAGCCCTTGCCACAAAAAATAAATTAACATAAAACCTTTTTTTTTGTTTACTATAAAACTTAGTTGTTCTACTTGTCCATTCCTTTTACCTCTTTTTATCGTGTTTCTATTGTACACGTCACACATCGGACGAAAAAAGGAACACAATGATAGCTAGTATTTTCTTGTAGTATTTCCTTCCAAAGCTCCCTATCTCTGAGTAGGATCTTTACTGATATATGCAATATTTAGTATTGTTGACGTTTATCGCTAACATTTTTTGTCGAGATTACAAACACTACATTTCATTCTGTTTCGCAAACCAATCGATGCAATTTGCATCAGATGATTTGTTTTGAAAAATACTCTGACAATGTCCCTATTCGTAGTTTAATAATTTCTTTAATTTAATTTTATAGAACTTCATGTTAAACAATATATTTTTAAGAAAATTTATTTTTTCCTTTTTAACATGGAAGAATAATTTCTTGGGATTTCCTAATTTCACGTATGCAGCCTATAACTGGTCATACGTAAATTATTCTTTCTGGAGCCAATTTCCACATTGTTGAAGCATTTGGAATTGTTATTTGTTTATAGTTCTCATAAATACAGGGATAATTGGAAACTGGATTCTCATCCATTGGAAAGGATATTCGGATAGTTTAGGAATAAACGTCATTTGTGCCTCAATACCGATTTGCACTTCTCAAAATTTCGTTTCGATCAGTCAATATATGGCCGTTTTAGAAGTTGTGACTAACGGACGGACAGACTAGCGAAAGTCAGGGAATTTTATATATAGATTGGATCTACCATTGCAGAAGAAACTGATACCCTTATTTCTTTTTTAATGTAATATAAAATCATAACTAAAAATAGAGGTCTGTGCAGCATATGTAGAATGGAAAGTGAATGATCGAAAGTTTTAATAGTAGCTTTCAAATTTTAGTATAGAAGATTTCTCAATGACCGATATTGATTGACTGGAGCATTACTTGAGAATGATAGCAATTAAGTTTAGAATAATCAAAGATATAACGAGGTAAATTGAATAAAATATCAAAACCACGTCTTCTAAATAATTTCCATCAGTTTTAACACATATCTATGAAGTCACGCTTACATATAAGTTCATTTTTTAATCTTGAATTCCTGAAACATCCATTAGAATATTTACATTAGTCAACGAAAAATGAATAAAATGTATGCTTTTATTTTTCATACGCTGTGTCTCTTCAAGACGTATGCGATCTTGGCTTTCCACAATTCCCTGTCCTTTGTAGCTCTTAGTAAAGTTTATCGTTTTGTGTTTTTTCCTAATCTATGCCAGCATGTTAGGTACGTTATGTACAGATTCCATCTGTCCCTCTTGCCTTCAATATTCTTGTGAGTGTCAACTTTTCTCTTTTCTCGTTATGTGTTGTAGCATTTTCAACTGTATCGAACTTATACGTGTCATTTTTATTTTTATTTTCTGTAAAACGTCGTCGTACTCTGTAATTAATAGGTTAAAAATTTACATTACCTTCTAGATCGCATAACAAGATTTGTCACAGTTAAGTAAAGAAAATATTATTGTTTCTATAGAGAACGTATAGGTTATACAAACATGAAATGTAAGCGATTGTCTGTAAACGAAACAAATGTTGTTGAACAGCATAAAAAATCGGATGTCATCCAAAGAAAATACCAGCTACATGACGGGATTGGATGGAATCTATCTACAATTAGCTTTTTCAGGAAAACCAAACGACTATTTCGAGTAATTACTGCTCCTTCTTAAGCCAGCTAAAATCAGCAAGTGATTTTAATTTTCAGCAATATTTAACTGAAACTTTTTCTAATATTCCATCTAAATAATGTTGTGACCTTGCAAAAATAATTAGAGATGAGTTGAGAAGTTGTCGGTACGTAGAGCAGCTTTGGGTTGTCATTTATTTAGGAATGTTTTATGGAGTTTTTAATTAAAGAAAGAATATTCAATTCACTGATAGACTGTAAAAGTATCTATTATTATTTCTCTGAACGATTATAAGATATCAAAATGCTTATAAATTTAATCCGGTCCGAATACCTTCCATATCGATTGAACAGGAGTAGAGGTTCATCCCTTGTTTTCTGTCAAGGATATGGTTTTCTGGTTCTCTTTCTTTCTTCTAGCAGAACCACAGTGATTTTAACAGCATTAACTTTTTGCTGATATGACTCTCTAGTGGCTGTGACTTTCCATTGTTCGCGTACCGGGTTGGCAGTTGTTTCCTACTGGTCGTTAGCAGCCGGAACACTTTGGTAAAGCTTACAGATGCTGCTCTGATCAGCAATTGCATAATATTGGGGTATTTGTTGTGTCATGTCTCGCATGGGTAGGTGAGTTTGCATGTATTTTGAGTGGACAACCCTGAGACATTACTATGTCCTGTTTTAAGCCATGCTCTTGCTGTTTTATATTAACATGGACAAGAGATCGTGACAATTACGGTGGTAATTTTTCTCTCTCCTTCTCTTCAAAACGAAATTAATGAAAAACACAACAAAAATAAATACAGATAAACTAGTAAACAAAAACAACACCTACACACACAGCCATTTTTCAGTAATATTTGTGATATTCGTTCCAACTTTGGCAGCGTAGACTCTTTTCTCTTGGAACGGCCGCCAGATATCTTTACCTCCTATGAAACTAACTTAAATTCTTCCATTGCTACCAAGGAATTCTAGGTTCCAGGTTATCTTCCCCTGTTGCCGGGATGTAAACACCAACGTCTGTCATTCACATGATAGACCTTGGGGGTTACATCCCGAGTAATCTTCTGATGGCCAAGGAATTATTTCTCTACTCCGCAGATTATTCCTTCATGGTCTTCCATGTTTCGTTAATAAACTGTTAGCTAACTCTTTTTTGACTTATACCTCCGCCTTCTCCCCATGACTGCAGTGTATTAGACATAATTGGCGACAGCATAGCAAAGGCATTTCCCTCCACACATCTGCGAACATTGTGTTTTTGGTGACTTTAATGCTCACCACAACACATGGCTTAAACACTCTAAAGAGCCTGATGTTGACAGTGTTCATTTTTCCATTGCCCAATCCCTTAATCAAATTGTTGACTTCCGTACTCGTTTCCCTAGCAAAACCGAGCATTCATTTTTAACTCCTCTGTTCGCTTTTGCCAAGCTTTGCAAAACTGCCCTCTTGGTAATTCTGACCACTCTGTGGTAGCTAGTGATATTTTGTTCTTGCAATCTTTTAAACAAGAACGTCCTATCCACAAGATCGCTTTTCGTTATCAGCATGCTGATTGGTATTCACTCGTGATTTTCTCTGCGCAGCCTATTGGAATGATGTCTTTCAACCCCTATATGAAAATTGCACCACTGAAATATCTTCTGGGGTCAAAGACGGCATGGAGGCTTTCATCCCTTCTCAGAAATACCAAGTTAAACCATAATCCTCTGCATGGTTCACACCAGTTTGCTCGACTGCTACTGCACACTGGAACCACTATTTTCGGCTATGCCAGCGTTACGGCTCTTGTCAGAACAGGCGCCTATTCGATCCTGCTCGCAATAAATGTAAACGAGTCCTCGAAGGAGCAAAGTCCCTGTTTGCCTATAGAATGAGGTACCGCATAGCCTCTAACAACTTTGACTCTCGCGGTTACTGGCGGCTCTGTAGTAACGCATTAAATAAGTGTACGGTCTCTATTCCCACCTCTGTAATCAATATAAGGTGTTATCATTATCTACTGGTAAGACTGAATGTTTTGCCTGTAAATTCTCTTCAAACTCTACTCTTGACTCATCCAGAATATTCGCTCCTAGAACTGAGTCTCTCTTGACTGATATACATATACCCCTTTCCATGGTTACTGCTATCATCTGTAAACTGCATACCCACAAAGAAATTGGACTCGATGATATCCCTGTTATAGTCATTAATAAGTGTGTTCCCGAACTGGCTCCTGTTCTCTCTAAACTGTATAATAAATGCCTCGTTGCTTCTTGTTTTCCTGCCTGCTGAAAGTTCTCATCTGTTGTTCCAGTTTTGAAGAACTCTGGTGAGCTGTCCGATCCGACACACTATCAGCCTATTCCCTTCTATCTCTTTTGGGGGAAACTCCTTGATTCCCTAATCAATGCTGAATTAGGTTGTCATCCCTTATCGCAGGGCCTTCTCTCAGAAAAGAAAGCTGGCTTTTATTTCTTTTGATCAGCTACTGATGTACTGATGATATCTGCGGAAAGAATTTATCATGTTCTAGATAAAAAAAAAAAATAAGTGAGGCTGCGCTGCTGTAGTAGATATCTCGAAATGGTCTACCACTCAGGTCTTTCCAACAAGCTGAAATGTTACGATGTCTCAGGACATTTTTTAAACTGACCCAATTTTTCCTAACAAATCGTGAAATGAAAGTTATCCTGAACGGTTACTCGTCTAGATCCTTTCGTCCTAACTCAGTTGTTCCCTCAGGGCTCCATCTTTGGTTCTACTGTATTTTTAATTTTCATTACTGACCTTCGTGTAGACATCAGCTCTCAACTTGGTATCTACGCTGAGGACACAACAATTTACTCCTGCCTCGATAGTCAGACTTATCACTCTGACAAGGTAGCGGATGTCAGGAATGACCTCAAGTCCGTAATTAACTGGTGCAAAATATGGCTTGTTATTTTCAGCGCTTCTAAAACTAAACGTCTCTCTATTAATAATCTGAGAGAAACCTTGAGGCCTCCCATCAACATGGCTGATGCTAACCTCCAGCACTAACTCGTTGCACCATTCGGGCTCCTGTTCTCCGCTGATATGGTGGAAAGACTTTATTGAATCCATTGCTAGGTCAGCTGCTAAGTCGGTTCACTATGTCGGTCGAGACATTTTTTCTTGCATATCTATAAGTCTACCATTCGTTCATGCTTAGAATATGGTGACACATATGGTCCGGTGTCTCGGCTATTTATCTTGAACTCCTTGGTAAGATCAAAAGAAGAATCTGCAATATTATATGTCCTGATCTGGCGGCTCAAATTCAGTCACTTTCCCCCAGCCGTAAGGTTACCTCTCTGTGTCTTTTCTATAAATACTTTTTATGGCAATCGTTCGGGTAAAATCTTCGCTATGGTACCTAGACTTTATGAATTTAAGCGCAGTACTAAATTGGCGTCGAGATCTCACCAATTTACAGATGAGCTGGGTATATGTAGCCCTAAGTTCAATCCTAACAGTTTCTTCTCACACATTTCTCGCTTGTGGAACTCCCTGTCGGCTTCACGGTTTCCAGCCAACTTTAATCTGCAAAATTTAAATGCAATGTTGATCGCTATCTACTATCCACCTGTTTACGTTGTTTTATTTCTGCTTATCATTAATGTTCTGTTTCTAATCCTTCCACATCCAGTAATCCCTTCTGATTTAGTCGCATTATTGCCATGCTTGAGGTGATTCCGATTTTTTTAAAAAATGGCGAAAGCTATTTGAGAAAGAAATTCTTATTTTTAATAGGCAGATAGTACTTTTGAATAACATAAGTTTTCTGAAAGGCCCGTGAGTATATTTTTAGTTTAAATTAGTTTCTTGAATGAAATAATAATTTTAAAAAATAATCAGAGACAGAAAGATTGAAATTAAAAAAAGGATATTTTTTTGGTTCATTTGTATTTTGCTTCCATGATTTCACTTCTTTTACCCCTTGAATACATCTATTTAACATAAAGTATTTCATTCATTTAACAATTTATTTATATCAATGTCCTTCTGACATTTACAATTTTTATATGTCTAACAGTCTGTCTGTGACTAATTGTTTTTAACAATCATTTTCTTTTCATATAAAACATTGTTCCAGTCCCTTTTCACGCTATTTCATCACACTGTTCATCACTTTAAAGTTTTGTTTTTATACTCTTCTTTCCTTCCGTTTTCAGTGAGATTTCTATGTAGATATTGACTAAGCTATACTGTCTCAAAGAAAGATTAGTAGAATGGCTCAATATCTATCTAGTGCGAAAGACAATTATCTATTTCTCGTGATTTTCATCCATTTATATTCGAAATCGGGAAAAAAATTCGAAAAGAAACTCTCATTCCATATATTCTTTCAGCTTTTCCTGACCTTTGTTGCTCTAGCACACTAAGCTAAGTTTAGAACTATCTGTAGAGAAGATCAAACTTGCTATAAAAGTTACGTGTGATAAGCTTGATAACGCTCGCACCACGCTGGTTGTCCGACTGAGTTTTATATATAGACATTTGGTAAAGTTACTAGACCACGAAGCATCATCAATGAGGGTGTATCTATTGAAAATCTAACAGATACAGATATTATATAGTTGCGTGTATCTGTTTAGTGACATTTATTTAACAGTCTCTCTCTCTCTCTCTCACTCTCTCTCACTCTCTATCTATCTATCTATCTATCTATCTATCTATCTATCTATCTATGTAGAATTTTCTGCAACAAGCTGAGGCATGTTAAAATCCACACAGTATTTAGTATTGTTGAAGATATCGTTATGTTCCTAAAAAATAAAATTTGAAATGTTTCTACTACTCTTGAAATATTCTGTCCATTTGAATCTCTCCTTCTGTGTTTCTATTTACAATGCTACAACTGTGCATTACCGTTAACCAAAAAAAATATATATATATATATATATATATATATATATATATATATATATATATATATATATATATAATTCAAGAAAAAGATATGCAAAAGTACTTTGCATTTTTATTAAATATGTATTTATTGTAATCATTAAATTGGTTTTTTATTATAGTTGGAATATTTTATATGTTAAATAATAAATCCTTTATTTTTCCCAAAAATGCTAACAGTTTCTTCTATCGAACTTTTTATCTTATAAAATTCTTTTCCATTTTCTTGCTTCCCAGTAAACTTGGATCTTCGAAACTTTAAATGTATTATCAATCGTCACCTTTTGTAATCTTAATTCTTGTTCTTTTATTGTTCTCTCTCTTTAGTAGTTACTTTCTCATATTCTATAACACTCAGTAACCCATTACATCTTAGTGGCTTTCTTGCCTTGCTTAGGGCGAAATTATTAAAAAAAAAAATCTTAAGGCTACACATGACTTGAAGTTGTGGAGAGTCATGATCGCCATCGTTCTAAAGGGACAAGGCAGATAAAAATTATCTGGTTTCTTTCACTCAAAATTATAGTAAATCTACCCAATATATCATCCTAATGATTTTAGTAACATTGTCTTCTGGTCTGTTTCAATCTTTTCTCCTATATCTAATTCTAACAATCGATTTCCAAAAACTTCAGGCCTTCTTCAAGCTTTCTAACATTGCTAGTTACAAATGGCAGCTTCATATTTCATGATTATTCCATTTCCCTGACACGACCCAGTTGTCTTCCAGTTTTCACTTTCTTTCAGTTTCATTCGATAATCTGTTAGAATGGCAGTATCATCTGTCGGACAATTTGTTGTTTCATTGTTTGAGCTATTTTACCCTCTCGTGAATATTGATTCTTCTGAATTCCAGTGTTCCACAGAATTATGTTGGTTTAATTTCCCAAGACTGGTTTCATTTTATGTTTAAAATTATTGTTGTGGATGGTTAAATTTAACGTGTTTGAATTATTCCCAGTGGTTCATCGCTCCTACCAAATCATGTGTATTTTTATATTATGACCGACTAAAACAACGCCATCGTCCAGTCTCGACTCTTACACGAATCTCCTATTAATCAAGTTTCGATTCTAGCAGGTTTGACATGATTACAGCTCTACACAATATTATGAGAACCATTCTAAATTTTATGTTTCACATTTAAAAATACAGACAATATCATAGCATATTTTTAGCCTCCTCTCATAGCACTCAGCTTTCATTTGGTACTGTTCCTTCTAGAATGAAGCATATATGTCCCTTCTTTTTAGAATATCGAAATTAAATGATTATATTTGGTATATGGGCAAATTTATCTTGTCCTTGTATTTTCTAGGATAGCCCCTATTTAAACTAATGCTATTTGCTTACATGGCCAAATAAATTCATAAAATCGATACAGATTCTGCAACTCCTAGTCTACCGTCATGTTTGTTCAAGTAATACTTTAGATAGCTAAACTGTCAGCTGTATACAATATCTTTCTCAGATCCATGCTTAAAAATGGCTTCCATCGAATGAAGCCTGTACGTTTTAACAATGTCCGTCCTAACACGAACGATGTGTACTCTTGATAGCAAATCTCATATTACCGTTGAAAATAACAGAAACTCCATCAACTGACGATTTTCAACAGTAGCAACAAATAAAATGGATAGCCTTTGTAAGTCGAAGAGAAAACAATGTTCCACACTGCTTCAAACAAAATTTAGGAAGACCCTATCTATAGTTGGAAAGAGTAATAACAGTTGTTTGATTTGAGAAACCTATTTTCATGAAATATTGTTTTAATGGAAAGATTATACAAATTTCAGCAGAAAGTAGCACTGGCTTCACAATTAATGAATGCTGAATGTTTCCTTATAAGGAAACAGCTAATATTAACATTACTATCACAACTTAAAGTTCGGATGATTATTGTTGCTATGGTTATCCGTGATAAAATATATTTTGTTCTTGTAATTTCTCGGAGAGCCATTGGTTTGTACTAATAGCATTTATTCATATTGTCGAACTGAAATTGTGCAATACACAGACGAAATTCCTCTTTGTTGAAGTATCACTTTTGGCAATATTGTTGCATTTTCATATAAATTGTTTTATTATTTCATTTTTCTCTCGACAAAATAGGTATTTACTTTTTTTTGACTGGGTTTTGTGTATTTTCGCTGTGATGTATTCGCTATAAATTTGTCCAGAGCTGCCTTGATAATGTCCAATGCTTTAATTCCTGTGTGTAATCAGCGTAAACATTTTCGTGATTGTTAATCTGTTATATTTTCTGTCTATAAAAATTCTCTGCGAATGATTTTAGTTATCATTTCTCCTTTGTTTTGAAGTTCTTCTTCTTATTGTGTTCGTCTTTTCTTTTGTCCCAATGTCTCGATTTGTTTTAATGTCATTTTCGCCGCACTTTCATTCGTACTTTTTTTTTTTTCAAAATCCTTTCCGTATATTCTGCTCAATTCCGATAACTCCTTTTCCTCTGTATCATTCCCCCGTGGCCATCGCCGACTTTCAAACGTCAGCAAATCTCTTCGGTATTCTCGCAATTTAGAATACAATTGGAGTACAAAAAAAAGGAAGTCGCCATTTTGTTTCTTCTTCGTCAGTCGACATCGTCTTTTATTGGAGCAAAGCTATGTGGAGGAGTGTTATGCAGTGACAATATTATCGGATTAGATTCTAAGTGGGAAATCCGGCTTAATTCCAAACACTAGCTTTATAAAATTTTGGGTTGTTCTTCACATCAGTAGACTCTTCTTGCTATTATGTATCATTTTAGGACGTAGGCGATCATGGCCCTCTACATCTTCCTGTCCATTGTAGCCGTAAATAAGTTTTGTCTTTTTGCTATTTCTTCCAATCCTGCTCTACCATCCATTTACGTAAGGTCGTCAAGTATGTTACGCGCTATTTCTTTCCCTCAAACTGTTTTGTGAGCATCAGGTTTTAAAAGCTCTCCTTGCTCATTACGTGCTCCAGAAATTTCAATTACGTTTTCCTGGTGTTAAATATAAGTCACCTTTTGTTTCCAGTTTCTCCAAAACCTCGTCGTTGCTCACATAATTTTGAGGTCACATCTTAAGAACAGAAATTTACCTATCATTAAAATAGATATTTGAAATATTAACATTTATTCATGTTAGAATATCGACTAATGAATATCGCATAATTTTCAAAGACATTTCAGCAGTCTTGATAGGGATATTAAATGCTGTGGTGTCCTCCCTCTAAAGAGTCTACGTTGGACTCTTCCTACTATAAGATATGTAGGAGAGAAGGCTTTGGGGAAAAAGTCAAATAGATTGTTCATCTGTCGAACTCTCTGCCTTGAGCGGAGAGAAATCCGGCGAGGCTTTGCCGAAGAGCAAACTTTCGTCCGGGGAGGTAGACAGGCCCTGAACGCATTTATGCGGTTTCTAAGGGAATATTTTTGGCCGAGGTTACGGGCTCGGAAAACCCACGGTAAACTCGGCCTTGTGCCACATACATCCCTCGAGGCGGGGTGTGTTAAATATAACATCCGAATAGATTGAACGCTGGGTCATCCGATACACACTCAATAGTCGTGTAATACACTTCAGTTGTACTTATTGTTTAATATATGATATATCAATTGTTTTGTTGTTTCTTTAACCATTTACTTGGTCATATCTTGGACCAAGACGTTGGACCAACTCTTTTACACAGCTAGGGCCATAAATGTCTGCATCACTCTTTGACTTTATTAAGATAGGTTTTCTGAATTCTAGTGTTTGTTTGTGTGTGTGTGTGTCTGTGTGTGTGATTGTGCACACACACACACACACACATATATATATATATATATATATATATATATATATATATATATATATATATATATATAAGCAAATGTAAATGGATATAGATCCGACAGAATGAAGAAAAATTTGGAAAAAACAAACAAAAATCCTTCTGTTTTTGGATAAGACTTGTTTTTTATGTCCATCGTCTTTGTCAAATTGAACTGAATTGTATTTTAATGAATATTGTCCTGAAGAAGGTTTATTAAACCGAAACGTCAGACGTCGACATTTCATTCATTTTAAACAACATAATTGCATTTAAGGATTTTTGTTTGTTTTTTCCAAATTTTTCTTCAAATATATATATATATATATATATATATATATATATATATATATATTCACACACAGAGAGTGTGTCAGGAATTGCTCACTTTGAAAAAGTGAGAAAAAAGTGAATATGGGGAATTTTTTGGTGTTAAAATAAATTGTTTTAAATCTACAGTATTTACATTAGTCGGACTATTGTCCTCCTCTTTGTCGCCATATTTGTCACAACGTTTCGGCCGTTGTACGCTCCGGCCTTCTTCAGGTGGTTGGAATTTCGAACTGAACCCTTTATTTCGATCACTGGGGTAGACTGTTCTAGTTACACGTACCATGTTTGATGGATGTCAGTTATCAGTTATCTCCTGCTAATTTTCCCTCTGAAAGTTCTCCACTGCCTTAACCAGGTATTGAACTCACCTTCTTTGGGTCTGTCACTGGATCTAACCAACGCCTTTATCCACTGTGCCATGTGTCCGACTAATGTAAATACTGTACATAATACCTCATCTCAGAAATATAGACAGTGTTAAATCTATACGATAATTTACGTGAGTAATTTCATTTCTGTTTAGATATTTCATACGCAATGTAGCGAAACGTTACATTATGATTAATAAAATTTTTGGAATATCCTGTTGGTTTTCACATGTTCAAAAACATGACGATCAGCAGCAGCAGCAGCATTTGCAGCATTATCAGCAGCCAGTGTTATGTTTACGAATCTAAGTATATTTCAGCAAATTGTAGGTAAAAATGTTGGTTTGTGAATTTGTTGACATAGTGGTTGTGAGTTCAATCCTTGGGTCATGCAGTGAGAAACTCCGAGCAATAACTCAACAATAATTAATAGAACTAAGAACTAGACGATATTTCTCGACAAGATGCAGTGGAACGCGAACAGTCTACTTCCATAGATTAAACAATGGTTTCAATTCGCAATACCCTGTAGGATACTCAGGTCGACATACACCTGAGGAAGGCCGGTTTTCAGAACGGTTGAAACGTCGTGATAGAAATAACAAAGATTAGAACAACAATCCGAATATAAATAGTGTAAATAATGATAAAAACTCATCCCATAAATTTAAACAAAATTATCATGATTTTTGTTCATGTATTACTCTTGGTATGTTAGTTCAAAGAGTTTAATTTATTTCTTCTTTTCTCGACAAAATCGATATATATAGTTTTTTTTCAGGGTTGGGTATATTTTCATTTTGATATAGTTAGTAGGCAACGATGTGTCGTGGGCTGCCTTGATGATGGACAGCGTTTTAATTTCCAGGTGTATAATTCGTATCAATATTCAAGACTTTCTACCTTTGAAATGATATGTGATTGATTTTTGGTGTCATTTTTCTTTCGTTGTGCTCTATTGTTACTATTGTGTTCATCTTATCACTTTTCCCAATGCCTTGATTTGTTTTAATGACATTTTTACCCACAACCATGCGTATTTTTTGCAAATTCTTTTGTGGAAAAAATGCTCAATGCTGATAACACATTTTTCTCTGAAATCTACTATCTCCGATTTTCAAAAAATAGCAAATATATTCAGCATTCTCGCAACTTAAAATAAGATTGCATTAAAAAAAATAAGCGTCTTTATTTTATCTTCGTCTGCCTATTTCTTTTTGTATGGTAGCAAAAATAGTATCAGAAATGGAAGTTGATATGATGAGACAAAGTGTAACATTTATTAACGAGGTGTTTCGCCAAAGCATATGCTCTTTTCGGCTTCCTCAGTTTAAAATGAAAGACAAAACGGCGTGAAAAAATGCCTTAGGATCTCTGAGGATGTGTAGAAATAATAAATCAGATAAAATTATATACATTATCACATCCAATCTCCAGAACTGAGGAGAGTATCTGACTGCATGTTTGCTTTATCTATATCAGAGGCCTTTGGTGTTGACGGAATTTAACTCAATCTGTCGTAACTAAAGATCATTTTCTATCATATATTCTTTCTCTCTTTTTATTTCTCTCCCTGGTTTTATATATATATATATATATATATATATATATATATATATATAGAGAGAGAGAGAGAGAGAGAGAGAGAGAGAGAGATAGATAAATAGATAGATAGATAGATAGAAAGACACACACACACATATATATATATATATATATATAGGTCTGGTCCCTCCTCCCCCAATACTAAGTATGATTGAAAGAAATATTAAAATAAACCCTCTCTAAACTCGACCATCTCTCTCACACCACTCGTTATTACCCTCTCTGTTAAATTACAAAAACTTAACACTACCCATCAAAAGTGTGAATTTTCATTTCATTTTTCGTTCCATCTGATGATCCAGCGTCCTTTAAAAGGGCTCTGGTGAAATAAATTATTATAATGGAACCTTAAAGTGGTCTGTTTTTCTTTAATATATGATTGAATTAAAAAAAATAAACGCCTTTATTTTTTCTTCGTCTGCCCATTTCTTTTTGCAAAGCTATGGGGGATTTTATGCAATGAAAATATTTTCAGATTACAAGGGGACAATTGACTTTAATGCCAAACTGATGCAACCTAAAGAAGGTTACTGAATAGAATAATCACACGAAGGCTGGTAATGAACGATAATAGTACAAGAACAAGAAGGCGCGTAGATGTAGTTGTCAACTACTAGAAGTGATTCAAGTGAATTCCATAATTCAGGATATCTACCAACAACCTGACGCGGACAGCTTTTGCAAAAACCGGAATTTAATGTGGGGTATCCGAGCCCGAGGACTCCGCCAAAGTATTCCCCGTAGACTCCTTATAAAACGGGTTCGGGTAGCTCTTTCCAGAAACGAGACTCTGCCCTTCGATATAAGCTCGTCTGCGAATCCTCTCTGCCTGGAGACAAAGAGTTTGACCATCACAACTGAAAACGAATCTTCAACTGCAGACCAACATACAGTATTTACTACTGTATTTATGTGAATGGGGGCATACCCACTATCGTCCGTATGTATGCTACAACACGTCCCTCTTTAACTGCCATGCGTGATGCACGCTTAGACGATCATGTCTCTTTTCGATTTACGGGGGACTAGAAGAATAATTCCCGCAGAATGCTGCCGTTATGTTTTGTGGTAGACTGACTGCAGAACAAAGATATAGGACCTAGTCTGCTATGCTATTTAACCAATAGCCGGTTTGAATTGTTATTTGCAATTTTATTTTTGGTGATGTATTGAAAACTAACCTCTTGGGATAAATTCTCAATTTATATGGTAGGAATAATTGGATTCAGTTTTAGATATGAGTAAGAATTTGTAAATTATGGAAAGTAGAAAAGAGTCAGTTGTTTTACATTTACATTCACAAGCAACTTATGGAAATAATAGTCACTCAGAAACGTTGGATTCTTCTGATAGATCTGTTGTTACTGATTATGATCATTTTATCTATCTATATCTTAAGAATGTGGCAGTGTGGAGGAATCGGTGTGAGGGATCAGAGATCAGCTAACAAGCAGCACAGACCGGGTTCTATAGCCTTGGATGGCAACTGCTCCACTGCAGAAAAGATGGCAACCTACTGCGGGAAAAATCTGCTTCGTCAGTCATGTATCGAAAGATACATGATCGCGTGTCTCACGCATGGCACATAACTGACTGATGTGAAGGGATACTTCGATGTGGTGTAATAGTAAGCAAGCTTGTCCCACGACTGTATAGGGTGTTCGATCCTCACTGCATGTGAAATACTTCCAAACTTGAACCATATCTAACCTTTAGATATGTAGAGCCTATGTACTTTCTGTCCAACATTTCTTTTCCGTTGGTAAATCATAATATATAGGTAATTTTTAAATTAAGGAATACACGTAACAGAAGACCTTCACGAGTGACATCACACGTGCGCATGAGATGACGGGTAGCTAACTTTCTGCAGCATCCCATCGTTCCGTCGACTGGTAAAGAGAAGTGAGGTGAGACGTATCGGCACTTTCTTCAACGATAGTAACATCGAGGAACTATGCACCGTCGTGTGCATTCTGTGGTGGAAATTGTGTATATCTGCTATGAATCTGGACAAGTCAGAGCGCATGATGTCTAGATGTAGTTTAAAGTTTTTCGCTTGCGTGACAGCTAACAGGTTAGCATAAAAAATAGGGCGTAGATTTTACGAGATAGTTCTTCTAATGCTGCGAAGATTCCATTATCTTAGACCGATTGCCGCATCTTTGGGCTTTGGAAGGAGACACTACGTGTTTGCAAGTTGTGTTCGGATGGTAAGACCCAGCAAGCTGTGTAGACGTCAGTTCGGGAGTAAATGTAAAACTTATTTTCGAAAGGAATAATGCTCATTGAACGATAGCAGAAGTGCATCACCATTCGGAGGAATTATGTTGAAAACTGAAATAAACATCTCTTCTTCATGAGTGGAAATAAAATTGGTGTATGAAAATTACCTTTACTTTTTATGTACCTGCGCGTGTGTGTATGTATATTACCGTTCAAAAGTTTGAAGTTGTTGAGGGGTCCTCCCCTTTTTACACAAATGGACACACCCAATATATACATATACTACTGCTACGTGAAGACCCGAGAGACGAGAGAGACAGAAGGTGAAGGTAACAGAGGTAACAGACAGACAGAACGAACGTAGCGAGCAAGAGTCACAGTGAGCGAACACGTAGACTCATTAAGAATCATAAAGCGATACTTCAATACCAAAGACTGTATATATATTTTGCTACTAACCCGCATTCCTGGAACTACTAACCTGTATTACCAGTTTGTATTATTACGTTAATACATTATTTCCTATATTCATTCTTGGCGTTTGTTATTTATTGGTACCGGATATCATCCCGGAATCCACAACAGAAGTCACACCTGATTTTTTTTTTTTAAATTGGACCATAAATTAGTTTTTTTTTATAGTTTATATAAGAGAAATTATTATATATGTTTAATAATGAGAGATGTTTGTTACAGTTTTTTTGTGTATATATATACGTAACTAGTTAGTCAAAATGACTTAACTCCCTTTATAGTCTACCAATATAAGGTTAACCAATCAGAAGCCGCCGAACATTGTATCCGTCGTGTATAAAGGCGGCCATTTTTGTTTATCCTACCCGAATGACCAGTGCCAACTTGTCCGGCGAAGATGACAGAAGGATGTACTACGCTCTGCTACTTTGCTGCGATATCCACTGCTAACCTGAACTACGCTTTCATACTGTCTCCGAAATATTCACTGCTAACCTCTGGATTCTATACTCGAAGACGACCGTCGAAAGAAAGGCATTGTAGGAGTAAATTTGGCTCTCGCAAAAAAAATCCGTCATTAGCCTTGATTACTGCAAAACAAATCTTTGGCATTCGTTGCAAAGTTTTTTCAAAGTATATTTTTGATAATTTTTTTCCATTCTTTTTTTTTTCAATAACTCAAAGAGCTCTTATCTATTTATTTATTTTCATTCTTCTGTCAAGTTCACCCCACGATAATTCTAAGGATGGCTTCAAACATTTGAACAGTACTGTATAAGATCGCCTAAGCGTGTATCACGCATGGCACATAACTGACTATATATATATATATATATATATATATATATATATATATATATATATATATATATATATATATATATATATATAAATATATATACAGATACAGATACGGATACAATGTTTCGGCTTTGATATATATATATATATATATATATATATATATATATATATATATATATATATATATATATATATTCTTCATGAACTGTTGATAAAACAACAATATTAGGGATGTCAGTAATGATTATAAGCATCATAAGTCTACTGAGATAAGTGTATTTATATATGACAGCAAATATATAACTATATTATTTTGCACCTATTGATTTTTTTATAATGATCCCCTACCCAACGTTTGCGTGTATATCCTTTTGCAATTGTTTGTTGACACCAAATTTTATATAATTCTAAGTTCTGTATCTTGATGTATGCTTGTGGAAATAGCTCACTCAGTATCTTCATATCTGTGTATGCCGTTCCAAATTGATTTCCTGGTGCGTCTATCAGATTAACAAGGGAAGTCACTCAGACAACTTCAAGTGTGTTACAAGTGGCAAAGGACATGGTAAGAGATAATGAATTTCCTCTCGGAGTCGGCCACCAAGGAGCAGCTAACTGAAACCTGTAAGTACTTACAACCAATAGTTAATTTCTCCAGCTTTCAAATAGAATGAAATGGCGCGAATGAAGGACATGACATTACAGATTAAGACATGAATAAATAGTGGAAGCTGACAGGGGAGCGACGAGTGATTTTGTCAAAAGTAATCGTTATTGACACTAAATCTTAAGTATTATAATCACCAAAGGTTATTTCGTTAATGGTCCTTTTTTTTAACAACGACAACTTACAAGCATTTCTTTTTAAGTTACCCGTCATAACTGGTAGTGGATATAGTACGATTAGGGAAAAGACCGGCATTCTCCCTCTGTTTATTCTCTCTGAGGTTCATCTCTAATTGGACGGTTATACTGCCTAAATTAGGTTCAGGATGACTGCGGGCGGAGCAGAACGTAAACAATGGAAAGATAACCAGAAGAAGTTATATCATAACATGTAGCAAGATATCTTACTTGTCCAACTGTAAGACTACATCAATAAAAGAATGTTTGACATTATTATCGTTGAACACGGGACAGGCGTAACGAGTTCAAATGCCGTCCGAGAGAGTTACGATCAGCATAAATAAAGTTGGGAAAGGTATAAATGTATGCTTTTCTTTTCCTTATGAATAATTGAGTAGAATAGGCCAGCAGGCCTTGATGGACAGCCAACGTAGGAGAAGGTCAAGTCTGAATACGGCGCAGGAAAAAATGCAACCGCATGCACACCGACTAGTCGGAATTGGGAATAAATAAGTTATAAGCTAGAAATTCCGTGTGTGCGTGCGTATGTATATAGCTTTATTAAAAATACGAATGTGGATATTTATTTTTGTCTCTCGCATCTATGCATCTCTGACTAATCTGATGTAGGCCCAGTCAAGTGCCCTACGTAGGAACTCGCTTAACTGCCGCCTGATAGGGTTAGTTTTACATTAGTGTACACACACACACACACACGTATACACACATACTTATATTTATATATAATGTCTCCAAAGGCACACACACACACACAC
>CAHIKZ030004263.1:585000-602500 GCA_903632075.3 Acanthosepion pharaonis
AGCTCAGTTATGAATATATTATATATATATATAATAGCTTAGACCAATATTAAGAAATGATAAATCATATACATATTTTTCCATCTACGAAATACAGAAATTTCTCGAGTATAAGAATTGTATTTTGGCAAATATTCGATGCACTGACTGATCGATCGGGCCAAATTCCTAGGTAAGCAACTTCCGACTATGGTGAAGCATTTTCAACATTGAAAAAACAGACTTCGACATACTGACTTTTACTTAAGCTAAACAAAGATGACTAGTTTCGAAAACAGGCACGATTCTGTTTCAACCTAAATTTCCTCGGCTTTTTGTTCACACATCACTGTCTTGACAAGCTGACTTTCAAAAGATTCTGTGCGATCCAATTTGTACGATTGCTTCAGATTTATATTATATTAACAAAAAATCTATCACTTCTACTCGAACTTTTTCCCGCCATAAGTCAAAGCCATTCACATCAAAATATCACCAACTGAAATATAGATTACGGCATTATTTTTAGTTTGTTTCTATGGTGTCAATGAAATTCTGGCAAATCATTTAAGATTGAAATAAGAAAAAATATGGAAGGGAAGAAAAGATTTATATTAATTATATACACTATATTCAGACTAATGTTTATTGTTATTATTGCAAAGTTTCGGTCGTTGTTTCTTCCTGACTTCCTTCTACCTGCTAACCTACAGGGAATGCTGAACTAAACACTTTATTTAATCTACAAGGGCAGACGGTACTCGTTCCACAGTCGATTTTTTCTTTTTCTTTTTTGCATTAGTACTATTCAGTTTTATTCAATCCCGTTTCAACTGAGTGGAACATACTACCCGAACCAGGGACCGAACTTACAACCACTCTGTCATCGAATTCACAAACCAACTCTTTTATCGATTAGCAGAATAGCAAAAAAACTCGTGGACGGCACCAGCAGTCAAAACATGACAAAATCAGCAGGATTACATCTCCAAGTTCACTAAGTGTAGTTGAACAATTTGTTATAGGGAACGTGTAGCTTTAAACATGAAGATGCTGTCTCTCATGTTTTAGGTGTGGCTGGCGCCCATGTTTTTGTTGCGCTGCTGTCGCCCAAATTTTCATTGCTTTTGCTGGCGCTCATGTTTTATTGCTGCTGTTGCTGGTGTCCATGATTTTATTGCTGGTGTTGCTGATGGCGCCAACGTTTTATTGCTGCTGCGGCCGGCACCGAGGTTTTTTATTGCCGTTGGTGGCGATCATGTTTTTGTTGCAATCTGGCGGCCATCTATTTAGTGTTACTACTGACATTCATCCATTTTTAATGCTGCTGCTGTTGTTGGCGCCCATGTTTTTATGTACTCCTGCTGCTGCCAGCGACCATGTTTTCATTGCTGCTGCTGGCATCTATGTTTTATTGGTTCTGCTGCTGTCTCACATGTTTTTATTGCTGCTGCTGCTGCTGGCGCTCATGTTTTTATTCCTGCTGCTGCAGTCGCTTATATTTTAATTGCTGTTGCTTCTTGCTGCTGGCGCTCATGTTTGTATTACTGCTGCTGTTGTTGGCGCCCATGTTCTTATTGCTGCTGCTGCTGGCATCCATGTTTTTATTACTGCTGATGCTGGCGCCCATGTTTAAATTGCTGGTGATTCTGGCGCCCCTGTTTAAATTCTGCTGTTGCCGCCAAGATTTTGGTGCTGCTTCTACAGCTGTCGTGGAAGTCTTATTGCCATTTGTCTTTCTTTCTTTATTATCACGCCCGTATTGTATTTTTTAATAAATAAATTAAATAAACCGTTTAAACCGTTTAATTCAGAATATCCTGTAGCTGACCAGGACCGATATACACCTGAGTATGGTTTCAGGTCACAGCGCCGGAAACTTTATGATAACGATAAAAATGAGGACAATTGTCTGAATAAAATAGTGTAAATAATGATAAATCCGATCCCCGAAATTCATATATATATATATATATATATATATATATATATATATATATATATATATATATATTAACTTTGTTTGCTGATGTAGTATCAGAATTATGGAGATATTATGAAATCGGCGTTTTCGTTCATTCGTCGAACACCTGTTCTAATAATATATGTTATACAAAAAATGAATATGCATCTGTAACTATCTCCACGAAGGAAATTAATATTTCCCTATTATAATGATGAGGAATCAGGATGATTTTTTTAACGCAACAGGTATATTTCATGCAAAAGGTATATATATATATATAAAATAACCTTTCTTTGCCAATCAACTTTACCTTATAATTCTTCGTTAATTGAGTAGACCGACAATTATTAAGGAAAGATTTTAGATTAAATTTTATTGAATACCTACCTCAGGGCAGAGGTTTATATCTTTTTTCCATCACACACACGCCCGTATGCACAGACGCACATATCTTTTTTTCAATTTAAATGATATTTTAATGGATACTCCTATTTGAGTAGACGCTCCAATTATTTACTTTCGTTTACGGCCTGAGTAATCAAAAATTCTTATTAAACAAAAATATGCGTTATATCCGATGTGCTTTAGACAGACTGGGATATGAAGAACTGAGCCGATCAGGAAATAATGGATTTGCTTTTATGAATCCGACACACTGTATCACATTAAGTGTTATATATATATATATATATATATATATATATATATATATATATATATGTATAGTTAAATCCTGATACATCCTGAGAAAAATTACAAAATAGTCGTCTACGACACTCTTGAGTTGGGGTGCTGAATATAACATCAATCAGCTAAATGATTTATTTGTATTAACTCTCTCTGTCTGTCTGTCTCTCTCTCTTTCTTTCTCTCTCTCTCTCTCTCTCTCTCTCTCTATATATATATATATATATATATATATATATATATATATATATATATGTGTGTGTGTGTGTGTGTGTGTGTGACGTCGTTCTGCTGTCGTTGCGCGAAATGTGACGTCCGCTTGTCTGCGTCAGTCGTGCTATCTGAGTGCAAGCTGAGTTCGAATAAGGGTGATATCGCACAAGTATATGTAAAAGAAAATAAAATAATATCTCGAAAAGTTCAAATGTGTTAAAAAAGGATAACAATATTTGATATCTGGTTGCTGAATATAGGACTACGTCTTCTTCCCAACCCGCTATATGGATTCGTGACACTTTGTTTTTGTTAGGCGAGTCTTAACATCTTAAGTTGCGTGTTCTTTTAATTAACTGGTGTGTCTTCAGGCGATATTCGTAAAACTTGTTTTGGTGGTATGAGTCTAAGTCGTTCTTCAAAAATAAATTGTTCTTGATTAGAAGATGAGTTCATGATTTGCGTGGAATCTTTCAAGTCAGCTATCTGCGAGGCTATTAACTCTGCCAATTGCCAACTCCAACTGGGACTGATTTTCGATCGCTGCGACTTTGCTTATATAGACGCCGACCAAAACCGGGGTGGGCTTGTCGGGGTTTGAGGTTCCTTGATAATTCCAAACTCACAATCCACTTCTTTGTTTTCGGTCAGGAAAATTTTATTCGTTTCCATTTTTGGAAGTCTTCTCGTCCTCCCACCTTCTCCTGTTCTCATATTGGTATCTCACCATACCCTCAGAGGGTGTCAACGGGTTTCCCCTCTCTCTCACAGTGTCATCTCACACCTATCCCCTCAATGGGTGCCAGCAGGCCTCTCCTTCTACTTCACATGATTATCTCCGCCCAATAATCCTGCTATCATTCAGCCAATGGGCGCTCAGCGGCGTGGGTGTGGCCAGACTAGCCTCAGTTTAAAAAAATCTTGCTCAAAGAAAAAAAAAATATCTTTTTTTTTCACTTTTCCTTTTCTTTCTTCTCTTCGAGGAGACCTCACACCCTAGACATTTTATCTTTAACCGAATTACCTGGAATTCGTCAATTAGCTTTTCGCCAATTAACAAGTGGGTGGTCAATTAGACGTTTCGCATTCTGGCGTTATCTATTCCCGATAAAATAATTTCGCCACCATAGACAGTTTTCGACTCAAAACAGATGCCTTTTTCAAACGACTTTCCCGTAGATAACCAATGGTTTGGTCTTTTGTTTTGGTAACTGTGTGTGGTACAAATGGACATTTTGCGACACAGTTAATGTTTATCTATTTAGAATTCCGTCTCTGACGTTATTTGGCCAACCTGGAATTTCTACCCGCCCCGTAACCTAAATCAGATTAATTCCAGTATCTTCCTTTTTACCTTCTCGACAATGGAAATAAAAAATTTTACCACTTTTCCTTGTCAGAAAAATAACACCGCTTAGTATTCTTTTCGTGGTGGCTTCTTATCACCTAAATTTAATTCTCGCCTTTCTTTTTGTTCCTTTTTTTTTCTTTTTTTCTCCCTTTTGCAAGCCAAATAGTGTCATATATATATATATATATATATATATATATATATATATATATATATATATATATATATCTTGTTTGGCTGTCCATTTTCAAGCACATAAGTATGCTTGGACGGCTAGCCAAAGCCGATTGCAAACGCTTGCTCGCGCACATTTGTATATGTCCCAGAGCTTCAGAAGCCATCTTTCATTCAAATAGCAACTATGCTCAGCGAACCTAACTTACAAATTCTCGGAAAAAGCTCATAGTCTGGCATGAGCGACAGTTTGACCAAGCCCAGTACACGCAAAACCTCGGTGACGGATGACTTCATGCTAACACAATAATCGACGGTTTCTGAATAATTCTGTTTCCTCAATTTCTCTATTACACCATAAATCAGCGCATGATATTGATTCCAGGAACTTACCAATGGTGCTGTCCCAGTTCGAGAAAAAAAAATTCTCTTCTTTGTTAAATCGACAATCGTGAGATTCGAACGCTGCCCTCATGGTAGAAAAGCAAATGATCTAACCACTTGGATGATATGATGGCATTTCCAGCCAAATCAATTTTTCTGATATGTAAGAAAGTAAATGTAAGTCACAGATATTATAGTAATCGAAAATGGTGCATTATACGACTCACTGAACATCAACTAACATACTCCAGAGATAAGACTGCTCAAGATAGTTAGTTCTAGCTTCAGTCAAAAGTTTTTAATGCAGTTGTCCTTTTCTAAACTGGTTAACAACCAAGCCTTAAGGGCAGTGTCTCCTCTAACTGTTTAAACTTTAACTACTATTTTAACCATAAATGGCCAGCTCCTCTCTTTTTCGTGCACACTTGCTTTCCTATTGAAGAAAAATGCTATGCTCAGGCAAATTTGTGTTTGGTCAATATCTACGGAGCCCACCTCCCCAGCTGGAACCTAAACAATAATTGCCAAATCGGTACCGAAAATTTGGTATTTCTTAAGCAAACAGCAAAGAGTTAAATATATATATATATATATATATATATATATATATAGAGAGAGAGAGAGAGAGAGAGAGAAAGAGAGAGAGATGCAAGAGCGTGCGCGGAAGTGCGTTTGAGTAGGGTGGATACCGGTCTGATAGTACCTGGGTCAATTCAAGGATTATATGCAGATAAATGTCACTCAACGTACAAAACAACTTTTGTTAAAATTGTTTGTATAGAATGGGAAGGACAAAAATATGCAATGTTCAGATAGGCATCAAGTTAGAGATTACTTGTTTGGCATGTTTTGATTGAAGCCCCAAAATATTCTTTTTGTATGAGAATTTCTTTGCCCATATATATATATATATATATATATATATATATATATATATATATATTCAGGACGAAAAATTAAATCTAAAAAGAAAATTTAACAAAAACATTCATTGCTTTTAAACTAAAAGCGCGGCACACACACATACGCACGCACACACATACACACACACACACACACACATATATACACACTCACACACATACACACCCACACATATATATATATATATATAAAAAGAAAGAACAGTAAGATATAAAATCCGGTGTTCTTATAGATATTTTTATTTTTACAAAATAGTGCCAAATGTAAATTTACAGAGCATTAATATTATAAATTAATTGATTTAAAATATGGTTTTTTTCGCTACACAGTTCCAACCATGTTTCAAAAATAGAAGCTAAAATCCCCGAATTTAATTTTGCAATTAAATTAAAAGCATTAGTTCCATTTCATCGAATAAATAAATCAGTGCAGTACGTGAATAGGCGTACTGTCGGCGTAGGGATATATATATATATATATGTATATATATATATATATATATATATATATATGTATTATAAATTAACTGATTGAAAATATGTTTTTTTTCGCTACACAGTAATAACCATGTTTCAAAAACGAAGGCTAAAATCTTATATAAATTTAATTATATGATTAAATAAAAAGCATTAGTTCCATTTAATCTTCAAGCGAATATTGGAATAACTTATTTTTAAATTTACTGAATTTACTAAATGCACATATAAATGCATAATTTACATTTTCCAAGGATATATAGGAATACAATTATTCAGACAGGGGAGGTAGCGCGTTCATTTTTATTAACTATTGTTGTATCAATTATGAACTTAAGTTTAGGGAGGGTAGGGGTGTATTCTCCAAAAAATTCTGACATCCGTTAAATGCTTGTCGTCTGTTTTATTTTATTAACGGAAAAAAAATTTTTCGGCATTTTTTCTTACTTGTATTAATAAAGATTCTTTTTCGGTTTGTTTGTGTTAGAATACATTTTATTTATCCACAATTTTAAAATATTTTTACTCTTATTTACTAATAGCTATATTTCTTTTTAAAAACAAGTAAATGTAATAGCATTACTTACATTATTTAAAATTATTTTTTCATATCAAATATAAGTATGTATAATACCAGCTATCATTATTTAATTTTATTTTGAAATATTATTTAAGGAAAATGTTTGACATTGACGACAAAAAAAAATAGCTATTTCATTTCTCTGATTCAGTAATTTTTGTAAACATACATATATATATATATATATATATATATATATATATATATATATATATATATATATATACGATCGCTAAAGCGTGAAACCCAGGGTCACAAACTCACATCTATCCAACCAAATATATATATATATATATATATATATATATATATATATAATGCAATTTAGTCAAAGCATGTGTTAGAATGGGCATGCAGGTATTTAAAAAACATGATTCCATCGCGGTACATAAATTAATATGCTTCAAAACTGATTCACAAGTGGTAAAGTTTAATTTCAGTATTAAACCTTAACTTTAGATGACCGTTTCATTCTAAAGCGATGTCTGGAATAACTAACCAAACAGATGTTTTACTAATTTATAGTTTGGAAATGGCGGTGTAATCTGGGGTTTGATTTTTATTATCAAGGGGTCACTGCTTTGATGAAAGTAGGAATTTTTATTATATGTGATATTTTGGATTTGTATAATGTTGCGTTTGTCCATTTTTGTCTGGTTACAATGGTCATTTCTATTAGGCGCTGTTATTTTTGTTACTATCTATTAAAACTCATTTTGAGTTATGTTCTATTTACCGTCTGTATAGAGCACTGTTTGTAAAAATAAAATCAAAATTAATAAATAACATTGGATCATCAATCTAGCTATTCCTTCCTGTTGCATCAACACACACACACACACACACACACACACACACACACACACACACATATATATATATATATATATATATACATATATATATATATATATATATATATATATATAGTAGGTAGGTAGGTAATTCTAAAGAATTAATGAATTTTATTTTTTCAATACGATATATTTTTATTACTGGTTCCTCCTGTAAAAGGGGACGAAATTTGGGATCCTACCTGAATTTTCTTTTTTAAATTGCTCTTGAGTATGCTCGCTAATAGACGAATTAAATACATTTTAAAATGAACAGAAAGTCTACTCAAATGTGGATATCCCCTAATAATAATGCCTGTAGTGATAATGATTGGTAGTTATGCTATTATGTTATGAAAAACACAGCAATTACTTAATTTGCATCCTGTTTTCTTTATTGTTAGTTGACTTTATTTTGAAAATAGTTGTTAATCAATTATCTCCAACATTTAGTGTTAAATCTTAACTAAAAGCTTAAAGCCCGTTTACAGAATTATTGGCGAAATTTATTCTATACAATTTCTATATTATTACAATTTGATATATGTGTGTAATAGGCATAAAATTATACTTTTTTCTTTTTATGTTCTAATATATGTGTGTTTCCGTCCTTTTTTGTGTGATTGTTCATCTATTTTTTGTGCATGCAAAGTGACAAGAAAGGGTCACACACCGTGAGAACGAAAATTGAAAATGTTTATAAGCTTCAAACTCATATTGCGTTTCACTATTTTTCGTTGGTTTTATTTTTACTGACGTAAGCCACTTATAGCTAATGTTAAATATTCAGTAACGTCTTGCTTGCTAAATTTACTTCAAATGCGAATCTCACAAAATATTCATGCAATCATGGTTTCTTTTAACTCCTTACACATTCAACAGGCTTGTATTTCAAAAAGAACCTTAAATATTATATTAATTACTTTATTTGAAGGAATTATAACTTTTATGAAAACGTAAAATGGAATATGAAAGCCGAGTTCTAATTTCAACTTAGTCTGTTCCGTTCAGTTTCGTACTATTACCCTAGGGAAAGGCATAAACACACGCTTTTTCCCGCCTAGCAGTTATGGCCTAAATATTATTACATAGCTCTCGAGCCTTTGGTAGCAACTCGTCAAGGAGAAGGACGACTCTAAATTTAGAACTGTGGAGAAAGCCTTTGATATAATATTCAAATCTCTTTACCAATAAATTATAGCAATTCATGTAAACGGTATAAGAGAAAGATGCAAAGAGCTATGATCGCCTATGTTCTGAATATATATGACAGTAAAAAAGGAATATTGTTGTATAGAGAGACGACTGACATTCGCTACATTAAACTGTTGAACATAGACTTTCCCATTTGCTATAAGAGAAACGTCTGCTGTGATCGTGAGTCGCAAAGGGGGCCGTACACATTGCTGTACTAATTACGGAATCCGTTATTATTGTATTATTAATCCATGTGATTAACCCCTTTCATCAATCAATTTACTTCCAGTATTTTCCTTGGAATATTATTAACTAGAACTATGAGCTTATACAGGCATTACAACAAATATATATCATAATTTAAAAAAACTGTATAAATATGGAATTCATTATTGACGGTTGCATACAGAAATTAGGAAGTGAATCAAAAATATTTTTAAATATACAGAATACAAGTAGTCTGCGTGCTATATTAAATGTTAAATTAATGGCATTTTAATCAGTTCTATTGTATTATTATAAAACAATTTTACAAAATTCAATGCATAAATTCAATGAATACTAATCGAAATACAATTCATTTATCACCCCTTTAGGAATAAAGATTGGCGACTTCTTATTAAAATTACTTTTGGTAAATCATATTAGCCGTAGATTTCCTAATATATAAATACAAAAATATCAATTTAATGAATATATCATCAGAATAGAATACAAAATAAGAGCTTTTCGACATGAAATTCTAGAGCCATTCAATTAAATTATGACAATTGAACGCTTATTGAATTTTTAGAGCTGTTGAATATATATATATATATATATATATATATATATATATATATATATGTGTGTGTGTGTGTGTGTGAATGAAAAGTGTATATATATATATATATATATATATATATATATATATATATATATATATATATATTATATTTATATATTATATGCGGTACTTATTAGACAGAACTGACGATCGCAAAAGTGTGAAACCTAGGGTCACAAACTCACATCAATACAAATATATATATATATATATATATATATATATATATATATATATATATATATATATAATGCAGCATATAACAATCTATTGATTAATATACAATTAGAGTTGTTCTTTTTTTCCATTGACAGATGCTTTCTTTGTTCATGACTATCACTATTAGAAAATAACTTTTTAAGAGTTGCACAAGTCGGATATGGATCTATCTTATTCACACCTCAGGCAAATAAGAGACAATTATCGAGATTTGGCAACGGGATTCTATGAGATCGGGAATATTATAATTTCTTGTCTTCCAAACAGAAAGGGCTCAACTGAAAATCGAATTCATCTTAGCCACAATACAGCACGAACAGTACAACGTATCGAATAATAGATTGATTTGTACTTTTTGACGGTTTATCTACCTTTTATGCATTAACTTTTGCGAGTTAATATTACATAGGTATTTGACAATAACAATGATTGTTTTTTCATATTTTTTCTTCCTATATTAGCCATATCTGCGCGGAGGAGTTGTATTACTACATTGTATTTCGCAAGGCGATTTGCGCGTAAGTGAATGTAACGAATCCTACTGAAATCCGAATTTGAATCGTCGATTTCTCATTCCGAGGCGCTATTCATTACATCACACGCACATCCAGCAGGTATCTGGCTTGAGTAATAAAAACAAAGGAAAAATGAAGCCAACAGTAGGGAGAGGAATCAGAACAAATAATTCTTGCAGAATACCGAAAAGGTTGAAGTGATTGGAAATACCAGTAAAGGATAAGAGAACAGTGAAGGAGAAAACAGATAAAATATCGGAGAGATTTCGAGAGAAAGGATTAGACTGCGAGAGACATAAACCAATTCAAATAAACCGATATACATGAGTCGACGGGCGAAGATTCATACATCGAATGGGAATGAAACAGAACAGAAAGAAAAACGAACAGAACATAAAAAGAGCCGAGGAGTTGAAACACAAGCGGAGAAGTACAATATTTAGCAATTCGATCTGCTGTGATCGAACGAGAGAACACACGGTTAAATGTAAAGATAAAATCGTTTGATTGACTCATTTCAAGCTAATATCCAAACGGTTCGATATTGAAACTAATATCAATCGCACGAGACGCTGGCTTTAAGCAAATAGCCAGACGGATGGAGCATGCGAACAAATAGTCGTGCTGTCCGATGAGAGGCTGACCAACTGTTCTGTCGGTCGGTTAGGCGGACGAATGAACACGGCCAACTGGACAATATCTAACGTTACAATGCTTGTTTTAGCATTATTCGAGTGACCATTGTATTGGTCAGTTTCTTGTGAGTTTGAGTTGTTATGAACGGCTGGTTGGATTATACTGTGACCTTTGTCCATTGCTTTCTACAATGAACCATTTTCCTTGGACGGGAGGTGAAAAATGAAAACTTTGAGGAAATGACTGTATTCGTACTGGTATTGAGAATAGACGGAGAAATAATAGTAAAAATTAGTATTAAAAGTTGAAAGATTTTCGCGAATTTTGACGTCATTCTGTGTTCTTTTTTCGTACAAATCCCTGAATTTGTTTTGCTCATGCTAAGTCACTAAAACCAATATATAAAATTCACTATTTTTATGCATAATCTTCAATGTGTTAAAGTTATGCTACATTTTAACAAGAAAAATATCAGCTTAATGTTGAAAATTACACAAAACATTGTTGATTCATTTAAGTTCTCTCTCTTGTTCTTATAACGGCATTCACCCGGGGTGGGTTGAGCCGGCTCCAATATTGGAGTTTCATGGGAATTTGGAATTCACAAGCGGTCCCCAACCCGTATGTATAGCACATGAGATTTGATTATAGTGGTGAAGGTTTCGTGCAGGACCATCCACACTTTTTGAAGGGCCGATTACAGAGCCCTGGTGCACTACGTGCCACAAGGCCCCCAAACCACTTTCCACAGGTTTTGAATTCAGAGTTTTCCTTCTCCTAGACCAGTTGCCATCCAAGGCTATAGAACCCAGTCTGTCCTGCTATTTACCCATAGCTGGTGGGAGAAGAAGAGGATCCACACCTTTCCCAAGCGTATTAGTACGTAAGTGAATGTAATGGATTCGATTGGAATTCAAAATCGGCTCTCCGATTCCTAAATCCAAGCCGCTATCCATTACTCCACCGTGCCTCCTCTTCATTTAAGTTGGAATGTTCTATATTTTGTTATTTAGATACATCGTATTTATTGTCAATTTTCTGGATGAATTTTTCGCATATATTTCGCCTGATCCATTATTGTACATAATTAGTTTACAATGAAATTTGTATTTTATATGAATAATAACTTATGCAAATTAATACTTAGTAGTATAGGAGCCCCATATTACAGATTCGGAAACATATTCGAAACCCTTACACCGGTCCAGCTTCACTGTACATGAATATCTATACGAAAACTCTTGTCTTTTCTATGGCTTGAAGAACAATTGTTAACTTTGATCGTTTCGCATCAGCAGTCCTAAACGGGTATTTATTGAGGTTAATTTATCCCAGGGTCTTAATATTATCTGTATCTATCTTACTACTATGACTTCAAAACTATTTCTCTAACCAACTCTACTTGTGAGCGCCCAAAATAAATATACTTATTCTGACTCCGTGCTACAATTTCTACGAAATTCGCCTTACTTTCACTCCGCGTCTTAGTGGTACAATTTGACACACGTTAGGTTTAACACGTACATAAGTTTCAAGATCAAGTAACTTCTCAGTTGTTCGACTTGAGTTCGTATCCATTAATCCTACATGCAACAAAAAATGTGCAGTCGCGGAGAATTTCAGCTGCAGTTCTAGGACTAGTTTATTCTAGTTTTGCATAGGGAAATGCATATTTCGTATGCACCTGAACTCGCTTTCTTCACTCTTACGGTGAACAATAATTCTAGCTAAGATAATAATAATTCTAAATAATTCTAAGCCCATGACTCACAGTACTGATATTTATCCTACGCTTAACTTATTCCTAACCGTGGTAATGTTATAAGATCAGATATGTTCACACGAGAGGAGTGTTTACATGCTTATCTTCCTTGACATGACGTTAAGGCTTAATAGTGATTAAAGTACATACGTTATTCGTAACATTAGTGGAAAAAACAAAGAGAACTCCGTTAAATAAATAGTTGAAAATTTCACAAACTCATAACATATTGAAATTACTAATTTATTTCCAGAAAATATTTGAAAAAGAAAATAAGTAGTCAACAGATGCATCATTAGCAAGTAATAAATTTAAGAACATTAAATATATATATTGTAATTTAAGTTATGAAAAACTTGGTAATCCGTATGGGTAATCCCAAGGAAGATGAAATCCTGAGAGCTCAATGTAAATCCAGAGCTAATATTTTAAAGAAAAACAGACCACTTTAAGGCTCCATTATAATAATTTATTTCACCAGAGCCCTTTTAAAGGACTCCGGATCATCAGAAAGCACTTTCAAAAATGAAACGAAAAATGAAATGAAAATTGATGTGTAGTGTAAGTTTTTGCAATTTAACAGAGAGTGTAATACGGATAGTTAGAGAGACATGGTAGAGTTTAGGGAGGGTTTAATTTAATATCTCTCCCAATCATACTTAGTATTGCGGGAGAAGGAGTGACCAGACCATGACCGATTTAAACGGTTAGCTTAACGGATGTGATATATTGAAATGGGAGGGGAGAAGAGAAGAGGAAGAAAAAGGGAAAAGGAAGAAGAGGGAGAGGGAAGTAAAGAGAAAATGTAAATGGGTTTTACATATTTAAGAGATGGTTGGTAAGTTTTAGCAATTCATGTAAAAAATAGAGTTTAATGTTTCTAATTTAGATGTCAAACAAAGCCTGAAGAAATTAATTTGATGCTTGCTAGCAATTTCCTTTTATCTATACTAAATGTCATATACTAACATTTTCGTAACCTACATCATCTTGTCTTCAATTAGATGCAGCAACGATTTCTCTTGGTACAGCTTAATATTCACTTAATTCGGATGTTTCATGGGCAGAGAATAGGAGTTACAAAAGGGATAACAATCTGTTTTAATTCACAAAAAGTTACCAATTGCATTTGACAGTTTCGTAAATCTAAGAAAGGCCGAAATTCTTTGGTACTGGTTTGTCTCTTAATCACATGCGTTGTTTCATATCGGCCGACTATTATAATTAACTGATCAACAATTTATAAACTAAACGTATACTTAAGACACATCTGCAGATAACCTATTTTGTCATCATTCGGTCACAGATAATACGAACCTGTCCTTTTGAACGTCTGTATGCCCAGAGATCAAGCTAGATGCGTAACATTGATCTCATTAGATAAAAAAAATATATCGGGATACAAAGGAAAACATAATGAATAAAATATGTCGAATAATTATGCCACGATGAAGTAAAGGATTATTTAATTTTAATGAATATAAATTCGAATTATAATTATAAAAATGAGTGTGTATTTGAAGCAAAATATGGCGAAATGAACAAGAAAGAAAAAAAAACGAGAGAAAACGTTATAAATGATGAAAAAATAAAAAGAATTAGAAAAACAGAGACCAGAGCAAAAATAAAAAAAAATGTAATGACAAACTGTAGCAGATCTCTACATCGTGTTTGCAACCATTTTACCAACCCTGGGCCGGACAAATTGAACGAAGCCAGCCAATCGAACTGTCCGTTTCTAAAGAAAGTGATTGTGTCAGTCTTGCCGGCCAAAACATCAAACAGACTCTCGACTACATTCAAAGTACATCTTTTGCTGTAGCCATTCTGAACACAATTTCCACTTTCATTTTCTCTCCCTCACTTTCTTTTAATTATTTCCATTTCTACTTGTTCCTTTCTATTTCTCTTTATCCCCATATCGACTTAATGACGCGAGTGTAGTATTGAGCTCACCTGCAAGCGATACAAGGCGTGAAACTATATGATTAAGTTCATTTTGGGGCCTCAATATAATCTGTCCGTTTTCAGCTCCTGTCTTCTTCACTGAAGCCACCGACACATTTATTTCCGTCAGACTACAATCTCTAACCTGCGACCGACTTCGTAGCCAAAAATTACCCAACCCCGACAAAGTCACCACTCTAAATCGAACCGCCATCATAATTCTCACGGGTATCTCTTCACTTCGCATACCCTCAAGCGTCATTACAAATAACATGCTTGTCAAATCATCTCTAAGATCTAATGCGGGAAGATAAGGTTGCAACAACAGTAAATATTGAATTGACTGCCAAGGCCGTTTTGACATCTTAGTGGCCATTATTTTAATATGGAGTGCGGGCAAGATTTATATACTAATTGGCAGGAGGTCAGAATAATCTGGAGATGAGAAAAGATTGCTGTCTTTTATTCGGGAAATACAGACTTGTAACTTCATACAATATATTCATGTTATTAAATCTTTTAATAAACCAGCTGAAATAGAAAAACATGGTGTTTTCCTACGCCAACAAGTAGCCATTTCCTTTCATTATTAAACGTATATAATGCATGCTTATATATTTTCCCCAGATCATGTTGAATTCTGAAATTTAAGCTTCTGAATCCTCGACCACTCGCACAATAAAATCCCGTACAGATAAATAAATACGCTATGCATCTGTTTTCAACTCAATCATAGATTAAGTAACAGGGTAGACTGTGTTGTCTAGCCTTAGTAAAAAGTCTACTCTGTTAACCGACTCCCGAAAGAATGCTTACCCGATCACTACAACCATAGCCTGTACAAGTCTTGGGCTAACTGTTATCTTTCCCAAATATTCCTGTAAAATCTGCCTAAAATTCTGTAAACTTCTGCTTTCAGTGGCTCTTGGGTCTTTTACAGGGTGAACATCATTCTAAGACAAAGAACTGTAGAAAAGTTAACGCGGAAACCCCACACTTTACAGAAAATAAAGAAATTGAATCGGTAGAGAGCTATTACAGCCTACCCACTCAAGGGACATCGCATTTAAAGAAATAATAATAAATAGTAATTATTATTATTATTATTATTATTATTGTTGTTGTTGTTGTTGTTGTTGTTTTTGTTGTTTTTATTTTCTTTGATTTCTGGCGTCTACACATTTCTTTCCGGGTCACGCCCAGGGACCTAAGGTTAGAAATGGCATCATGACACTTTCCACTGACAATATATATGCAAGCTTTTCCATCCAGTCCTATGGTTCCAACTACAACAGGGATTGTTGATGTTCCCATATGCCACATTTTCGAGATTTCTATTTCAATGTCCTTGTATTCTGACATCTTTTTGAATATCTTCAAAGATACATTGCAGTCAGCAGGTACTGCCATATCAATAAGGAGGCACTTTTTTTGTTTGTGAGCTTTTATAACAATATCTGGGCGGTTGGCTTTCATTGTTCTGTCAGTGTGCATTGTGTAGTAACATAGAATTGTAACAGATCCTATCTCCGTAACCGGGTCTGGGTGGTGTTTATACCATTTTCTTTAAGTTTCATTCCCGTAGAAGTTGCAGATTTTCCATTGCAGATATTGGCCCACTCTCTCATGCCGGGTTTTATATTCAGTGGGTGCCAATTTATTATTATTATTATTATTATTATTATTATTATTATTATTATTAATATTAATATTATTATTTGTGTATGTTATGTTTCCTACTCTGTATTCTGTAGGCCCTATAGGAGAATTGTCATTTAATTGATAGCACTTTGATAGCACTTTTCTTAATATATGTGATGTTCCTTGTAGGGTCATCATGTGGGCAACCTATATGTTGATGTTATTTGGCACACTGATAGTAAAATTGACTATTCCTTTTCTCACGAGGCCCAGAGCTCCAATTACTATTAGTACAGTCTGAGCTTTCATTTCCCACATCCTGTTAATCTCGATCTTCAGGTCCCTGTATTAGGCCAATTTTCCGATAATTTTCATTGAGTCGTTTCTATCAGATTCTACTGCTATGTCAATACGCATACATTTTCGGAATTTCTTGTCTTTTATGACAATATCATGTCTGTTGGCTTTTGTTTCCCAATCATTTTGAATTGACGTGTCCCAGAGAATAGTTACATCGTTATTTTGGGTAATTGTGTCTGGTTGGTGCTCATACCATGTCTCAGTGGTTTCGATTTTGTGCTTTTTGCATATCTTCCAGTGCACATATCTCGCTACCTTATGTCTGCGGGTAACACATAGATCGCTATTTTGTTGTGTCTATGGGTATTATTATTATTATTATTATTATTATACGTTCCGTGCCACTTCAGCGCTTGGGCAATCATAAATCTCCAAATATTTTGTCCTTTGTTGATCCGAGTAAAACTCGTCTTTTATATTTTTCTGCCAACCATTTGCACAATCTCGTTAGGTAGGGAAGACTCTGATTTCCCCTGTACATCTTCATTATACCCTATGAATAAGCTCATATTCCTCATTATATGATCAAGAAATTGCAACTGTCTCTTTCAACGTATAAGTGTCCTTTTTGTTTCCATTTTCTCTAAAACTTCATTGTTGCTCACATGTTCAGTCCTTGGTATTCTCAGCGTCCTTCTATTGAATCAATTTTATTTTGTTCCAAGACTTTTGTTCATTTGTGATGACCTTCAGTATTCATGCCCGATATTATAAAACCGAAATTACATAAAAACTCAGTACTATCTTCTTTGTTCCGACCAAAAAAATGTCCCGTTTCTTAATACTTTGCTTAGCTTTTGGAAGGCATATTTCCTTATTCAATGCACCTT
>CAHIKZ030004263.1:607500-615000 GCA_903632075.3 Acanthosepion pharaonis
TTTTTTTCTTGTATACATACCATTTCCTTCTCTCCGCCTCTTCCTATATAATAAATTTACATCTTTCTTTTCCCCACTCTCTATATATGAATTCGTGTGCACGGTGGAAGGGTAGAGGTGGAAAGAGAGAGGTAGAAAGACAGAAAGGTGGAAAGAGAAAGGTGGAAAGACAAGTGTGGAAAGAGAAAGGTGGGGAAAATGGTGGAAAGCGAGAGGTGAGAAGATAGAAAGGTGGAAAGCAAGAGAAGGAGAAAGAGAGAAATGAAAAGACAGAGGTAGAAAAGAGAGGTGGAAAGAGACTTAAATCATTATGCGCCTGACGACACCCGATTCACAGACTTTTAATACTATACTACCCGTGACCTGTTGAGTCACAGAAGGTTCAGATTATAAAACATTGAAGTTGCTTTCAACATTAAAAAAATTGTCTGTTTCAAGAAAGTTGAAATAAAAATACTGTATAAACAAATAGTATTTTTTAAATCATATTCAATTGAAAATATTTTTAAATATGGCAAAAAAACATTTTTTTTAAATATTTAAAATAGTGTTTGTTTAAAGAAAGCTGAAATTTAAATGAGCACGCATGGAATCACAGGAAGGGGGAAGAGAGCAGCGGATAGAGAGAGAGGTAGAAAGAGAGATACGTGGAAAGAGAGGTGGAAAAAGAGTTTTTTTTTTCTTTTGGTCTCACTGTCAATTCATGTATACACACCATTTCCTTCTATCACCCCTTCTAAACGATAACAAAATTTACATCCTTCTTTCCCTGCAGACTATATATATATATATATATATATATATATATAGTGATTTTTCAAGACTGGCTTAGATGTGGCACAAGGCCGAAAGTATAGGGCACCCAGTGAAGATCGAACTCACTACTCAGATATATATATATATATATATATATATATATATATATATATATATATATATATATATACGACGTGGTGTAATGGCTAGAAAGGAAGGTTGTCTTGCTAGATCGATTACAACTGAGTAGTGAGTTCGATCTTCACTGGGTGCCCCATACTTTCGGCCTTGTGCCACATCTAAGCCAGGCTTGAAAGTCACTATATATATATATATATATATATATATATATATATATATATATATATATATATATATATATATATATACAAAGAAATCAAAATTGCCTCATGTGTATAGTTTATTTCAACCGACGCCGAGTATGCCAAACTTATTCAACCCAGACGGATGGACTGAATAAGACTGACATACTCGGTGTCGGTCGAAATAAGCTATACACATTATGCAATTTGGGATTTCTCTGTTATATATATATATATATATATATATATATATATATATATATATATATATATATATATATATATATATATATATATAATATATAGAAGGAAAATAATATATATATATATATATATATATATTTTTTTCTTTTCCTTCTCCCTAGCCCCTTCCCCTGTGCGGCTGGTGTGATGAATAGCCGCTGAGAATCGGAAATCTGAGAGCTGAATTCGAATATAATTTCAGTTCGTCACAGGCACTTACGTGCAGGTACTCTTACGAAATGTATGAAAGTATCACCTCCCACAAGTTACGGGTTAAATAGTAGAACATGTATCAGGAAAAATCATTGTTATTCTCAAAAAAAAAAAATTAATATAATATTCACTTAAAACCAAAATGTAATATTATTCTTCCAATTTAAATATGTTTCGGTGCTAAATAACCAACAAGTTGTTATAAGCCGTAAAAAAAAAAAACAGCCAATCCCATCTTTCTTTTCTTTTAATTTTTCGATTGAACACGATTTCTTTCTTTTTTTCTTTCTTTATTTACTAAACTCATTCGTTCTTAGTCTTTCTTTTCATTTAATTTTTTTTATTTAGAATCATATTTTCGCTCATTAAGTTTAATTATTTATTTCTATTTTGTTTCATTTTAAAAATATTTACTCCAACTATTTCGTCAGTTTCCTTACGATTTTCGTTGCCTAGTGAAACTGTAGTTTTTCTTTACTTTATTTCCTTTCTAAGGAATTCGTTTTTGATCATTCATCATATTTACTTCTTCTTATAATTTTCTTTTCCACAATTTTATTTTATTTTTCAAAAGAATATAAACCATTAAAAAATTTAACTTTAATTTATTTTATTTTTATTTTCCCTTCTTTTCCGATATTTACTATTTTCCTTTCTCTTTCATTTTTCATTCTCCATTTTAAATGACTTCAGTTTCTACGCCATTTATAATCTCCGACATTTTCTTTCATTTCCTTATATTTCCATCGTTTCTTTCATCCTTGATAGAATTCTCTTCATAATCCGTACGTCCTTTCCTTTTCCTTACTTTTCGCGCTTTTCCACGCATCACTGCCCCCGGAATGATCATCCGCAAATCCATTCCAAATATCGATGCCAAGTTACTAAGACATCTAACCAAGTGTATGATATGTGATGAAAAAGAGTCGAAGCAAAAACAAAAAGCCAGGACCACTCAAATATTACACCCGAAAAGTCAATCAGTATGTCGGAGTAGAGTGGCAAGAAGGAAGTAAAGATAGTTTACATCCGTATTAATACCCGCTGAATCTAATTTAGATGTCTTCTCAATTACCCGCAGCCAGAAATAATCATAAGACGCCTATCAGTTTGCAAAATTACTTGAAAAAAGTTTCAGTTTGTTTCTAGACTATAAGAACATTTATGAACAAAGTAGATATCTATGTAACTCGGTGTGTAAGAACTGGTGAACTGGTTTCGAATTACGACCGAGAATTTTACTTTCATTTTACCGCATAAAGCATTAGGAATGGGATGAAATCCAGCTAAGGGGTAATTGGCTCACACGCCCTGATATGACCGCCCTTCTCGTTGGACAACTCTAAATTCAACATCAGCTTGAAAAGAGCCATTGTCTCCATCAGGTTATCTCTTCCCTATGACTGCTGTATATGTGGTGCTCCTACGGTAGTGATAGATTTTGGTAAGCGTTACGAGACACTAGATTAATTACAAGAACTCTATGCAAGTGTGTGTGATTTGCTTGTCTGTACAGACAGAGATAGATGTCTAAAGACGGTGAAACTTTTTCAGCCGTATTCTCTTCCTAATGTAGAAACAAATCATCAATTATAAGAATTTTGTTCAATACTTTCTTCCTCTACATTATATATATATATATATATATATATATATGTGTGTGTGTGTGTGTGTGTGTATTATGTTTCCCCGTCAGCGCTAGTCTTTAAAAGATGAAATGCAAGGTAAATCGCTACCTGTTATCTTCCCACTTTGTTCTAGCCCCTTTCTGTTTTCTAATTCTTACACACCCAGTTAATCCCTTGTGTATTAGTGGCTTTAGTGCCTTGCTTTGGGTGAATTTCATTGAACAAAATAAAAATACACAAGTGATTTTTCTTGCATTCGCGCAAGGAATTTCTCATTTAGACAAAGAGTGTGTAAGAATTGTGAAACTCTGCATCGACAAAAGCAATCACTTGTAAGAATTCAAGAAACAATATAAGGAAAAGCTTAAACTTAGTGCTATTACACTTGTATAAAAGAGAATTGCGGGTTAAATATAAAATTTCATATATATATATATATATATATATATATATATATATATAATAATAATAAATACATATATATAATAAATAATAATAAATAAATAATATAATAAATATATATATATATAATTATTTATATATTATAGGCGTTATATATATATATATATATATATATATATATATATAATGTAAACAATAGGAATTAGTATACATATATATAATGTAAATAATTAGGATATATAATTATATATATATAATGTATATAATTAGATATATATATATATATAATGTAAATAATTAGGATATATATATATATATATATATATATATATATATATAATGTAAATAATTAGGATATATATATATAATGTAAATAATTGGGATATATATATATATATATAATGTATATAATTAGGATATATATATATATATAATGTAAATAATTAGGATATATATATATATATATATATATATATATATATATATGTAAATAATTAGGATATATATATATATATATATATATATATATATATAATGTAAATAATTAGGATATATATACATATATAATGTAAATAATTAGGATATATATATATATATAAATGTAATATATATATATATATATATATATATATATATATATATATATAATGTAAATAATTAGGATATATATATAATGTAAATAATTAGGATATATATATATATATATATAAATATATATATATATAAATGTAAATAATTAGGATATATGTATGTATAATGTAAACAATAGGAATTAGGATATGTATATATAATATAAATAATAGGAATTAGGATTACTCCATAATATTGATGACTTTTGAAAGTAGTCTTAAGCCAGTTTAATTTTGATTTTTCTTCTTAAACTGATGAATTTGAAAATCCTTTTAAATTAGTTTTAATTTATACGTTGAAATGATGATCATCTATGTCATGGAGTAATCCTTATTCCTGTTGTTTACAAATTATATGGTCTGTTTGAATAAAACTTTGAATTCTCTCTGTGAATCACACGTAATATTTCACTTTCTATTATATTAATTGGTTTCACTCTCATTATATATCAACTGTATTTCCTATATGGATGTTATTTTGCAACAAGTATTTTGGAACGCTCATAAATATACATCATCCTAACTGAAAATCAAGTATATTCTCGAGGATGCTATGTGATCTAATTCAAAATCTAATAAACGAAAGTGAGTATATGCTGTTGACGTTTATATATATATATATATATATATATATATATATATATATATATATATATATATATATATATATATATATATATATATATATATAAATATATATATATATATATATATATATATATATATATATATATATATATATATATATATATATATATATATTTATATATATATATATGCCAAATATATATATATATATATATATATATATATATATATATTTATATATATATATATGCCAAATCAATATATATATATATATATATATATATATATATATATATGTATATTGATTTTCAGTAATGTAAAATTTGTTCATATATATGTATGTATATATGAATATTTATTCACAATAATATATATATATATATGTGTGTGTGTGTGTGAGTTTGCGTGTGTGTATGATTAACTGTATATATATATATATGCTAGTATGCTAGCATAATGTTACACAATTTTCGCCAGGGGCAGATTGCGGAATCTTGTCTGATTATTTCTGGTCCATTTTTCTTTAGTCAATTTCAGCTTTGCAGGCCGATGCATTCCAGCGTGGGCCCAGGCTGTTGTACTTTTTACCGGCGCACCGTCGCTTGATATATTGCAAACCAATTCTAAAGAACGAGAAGCCACGCGGGTTCTGAATATTTCCTCTTCTCGTCTTCATTCAAAAATTTTGTCTCAATCCAGATGTGGTTAGCAGCCACTTTACAACAGAACCGAATAATGGAATCATCTCTCCAGACCCCGCCCATATTATCAGCATCACCTTTTTGATTAAACAGATATATATATATATATATATATATATATATATATATATATATATATATATATATATATATAAATTGGTGCGATGGATAAATTGTCGTCATATCTTTTAATTTTCTGCATGCGCGTTATTTGTTTCCGATTTTGTTGACTGCACAGTTTAGAATAGTCAGTCGACCACCGTTTGTGATAAAAAAATGCACAATGACGCAATTTATTCCGCCAGAACTTGGAAAACGGCATGATTGTGTGCCATTCGCGAAGGAAGCTTCAATATGAACATTTCAGAGTGTTTGGGTGTCAATATGTTTTGTCGAGTAGTTTTCACAGTGGAGGCTTGTATTTCACTAAGTCAGTCCTAAAAGAGGTTCGACGTACAAAACGTTAGGAACTTGAAATAATAGTTAATGACGCAGCAATCTAATTGTGGTGATGATACTTTAATGTCCGACATCGACTGACACAACAACTCACTCGGAGCCCCCCGGCGACTGCTACTACTACTACATATTATATCTGGGACAGTCTATTAACAATAGTATAGGTATGTTCCTGTATAACAATATGAGAACATTGCTGAAATTTCGGAAAGAGTTGTATGAGTCTAATGATGTTTACGAAGGTGTCCAGAGTGATTTCTGGTGATGGCAGCGTTATGCCTCCATTCATCATACCACAGGGCCTCAAACTCAACCTCGAGCCCTATATAAAATGCCTTGTGGAGCTAGCGCTGCTCTGGTTTCTTAGAGTGTCTGCTTGAAAACCATGTCTGGAAATAGGAATCTGCATCATGCCACACAATCAGGTGGACCCAGTTATTATTTTCAGATAATTACTGCGACAATATCACCTCTTACATCTATTCAACTAAATCCCCAGATTGCAACCCCGCTTTATTATTATTCCTGGGGGTGCAGTTGAGCGAGAGAACAATAAAAAATCTTTGTAACACCAAAGAGGAAAGCAAGGCAATTATAATGGCAGCATTCACCAACTTAAATAAACAAACCGTCCAAAAGTGCTGCAGGAGATTCCAAAGCAGTGGTTGAAATCAAAGGCATTTTTATTTCAAGATATTTTTGTGTAATTTTGGTAAATATATCTTTTAAAATGAGTTGTCAGTGTTATTTTCATATTTGCGTAATTTTGATGAAAATTTATCCATCACACCTAAGAAGTACGAGAAATTTTAAGAAACCTTTTGTACATAAATGCTTCAGAGAAAAATCGCTGGCGAAAATTATTATTTCCTTTGTAACAAGTAAAACGAAAACAATTTAAGGGGATTAAATGAGATTAAATGGGATTAAATGAGATTAAATGGGGGAATACAACTGGTGACCGATTAAAATATCAAATCGTAACAATCAATGTATTGAAGTATTTGAATCAATTCAATTTGTAAATTCAAATCCATCACACACACACACACACACACACACATATATATATATATATATATATATATAGAGAGAGAGAGAGAGAAAGAGAGAGAGAGACAGACAAACAGACAGAGTGAGAGATGTGTGTTTATTTTCGTCTGTGTGTGTGTTTTCGTCTGGGCATGCGTGTGTGTGTTAGATGTAAGATGTGTTTTAATGTCTGGATTGTGTAATGGCTACCGTCACAAAAACTTTTTCCTGTTCACCTCGCTCCTATATCCTTTGTTTTTACCAGCGCATCTATGGTATAAATGACAGGGTAGCCTCTGCTCTATAGACGTGGGTACCTGCCTGTCTAGAAGAACAGCTTTGAATTTGAATGTTTAATAGAATGAAATATTACTCCATTATCTTTCCGTAGAAAGAATAGGAAATCAGTCATTAAAAATAAAAGGAAGCTGTCGAGAGTCATGAACGTTTACGTTCTGAATGCACATGACAATTTAAAGATACATGCTGATTTATAATAGCATATTTATACGCATTTTTATATGCA
>CAHIKZ030004263.1:620000-627500 GCA_903632075.3 Acanthosepion pharaonis
ACCTTTTTTCCTCTCAATGGGTTAAATAGTATAATCTGGAAAAGGTTGATACGTCATAAAAAACAAACCAATCAATGGAAGCTTTACTGTGAATCAATATATATATATATATATATATATATATATATATATATATATATATATATATATATGATAGATAACATTATTCTTATATATCAAAAACAGAATAATATTTAATTTCGCACATGCGCGTTGTTTGTTTAGATTTTGTTGACTGCACAGTATATTAGGGTCTGTTGTACTGCTTGGAATTCCCACCGGAAGCTCCAATACGAACATCTCAGAGTTTTTTGTTGCCTATTGGTGGATAGTGCAAAGGGTTCGGAAAGAATTGAATGGGTCCAATGGTGATTACGAAGGTGTAGCAGCTCGGAAACTCACTCCGATCATTTTGATAAGAAAAGAACTCCCGAATTTGTTGGTGTTGGCTTCAGGAACAAAATGGTGGACTACATCAAGTGTCTTGAGGAGGTAGTGCAGCTAGAAGGCCCTTTGTCTAGTTACAGAATTTTGCGCTATGCCACACAAGCAGGAGAACCCGGTTTTAGCTGTCAAACAATTTCTGCAACCACATCACCCCTTACATCTTGTCATCGAACTCTTCAGACTGCAAATCCTTGATTATTATGCGTGGGGCGTAGTTGAGTGAGAGATCAACAAAACGCCTTTTAACACCAAGGATGAACTGACGGCAAGGATTGTGGCAGCATTCAACTACTTATGCAAGCAGACCGTCCAGAAGAGTTGCAGGGGATTCCGAAGCCGTGGTTGTAGCCAATGGCGTTCTATTGGAAGACTTAACTCATTAGTATTCCAAGATATCTTTGTGAAATCTTGGTAAATATATCTGCTAAACTGAGTTGTCAGTGTTATTTTCTTTGTTGCGTAAGTTAGACGACAGTTTATCCATCGAATTCTGTATATATATTTTCTTTTTAATATTCAAGACATTCATTTTACTCTTTTTATCCCGTCTATTTTACAACAAAGAAATATTGATTTTAGCAAGAATTTATAACATACTGGAATAGGATTAAACATCAACTGTAAAATAATATCCTACCTAGCAATATACAAATTTGATATGCAAAATCAACGAAACAGCAAAATTTAAATATCTGGGTACAGTTTTAATAGAAAACGAAAAGATTTGACACCGAAATCCGAAAGCTCGCCAAAATAGCGAAAGACGCCTTCCAAAATGTAAACGAATAATTCTGACGCTTGAAAATATCATGAAAAACAATACAGTGCTCAAATGTGATGTAATATCCGTCCTCTTATATGACAACGCATACTGGATAATATCCTCCCCGATGAAGAGGAGACTTGAGGCAACGGAAATATGGTATTACTGAATGGTGCTTAGAATACCAATGACTGAACATGGGTTTAACGCGAAATTTTAATAGAAATGGGAACAAAAATAACCTTTACAGTTAGAATCGCATAATGGGTTAAAAGAGCTTGGAAAAATTGATACGGACAGGATATACCGAATTCAAAAAGGACAGATGCAAAATGAAGGTGACCTATCTAACAAGAAATGGATGACAGTAAAGAAATCGAGAGTGATGCTGAAAATACAAACCTTACTCAGAGCGAGCAACTATAGGAAGATGTAGAGAGCCATGACCGAGCTCCTCCTAAAGGAGACAGACCACAGGTGTATCAATAAGTATAATAATTAAACTATTGAGAATATAACTGAACATTATTCCAATAGTTTAAATTGGAATTGAAATTGAGACGCCAGATGATTTGCCTTAGAGAAAATTAAAATGACACAAAGATAACGCGTTGAATATTGCATATAAGCATTAAAAGAAACTTTTGCCGAAATAATCGGAATTTGTATTCATCCAAGCAGATTTCAATATTTAAATGCTGTTCAAATCGAAATGTATGTGTATACATCTTAAGGCTCTTTGGAATGTATGAATATATTATGTTAGTTGAGCAAATCCGATATCAATTCCTTGTTCATTCACCCGACTATTAATATATATATATATATATATATATATATATATATATATATATATATATATATATTGAATAAAGACAATATAAACACTTAGCTGACACGTTTCGTCCTCAGCTGAATGAAAAGCGTTGACTATGATAAGTTTTTCATTTGATTTTATTCGTGGTCTTCATAAAAAAATATATTTTAGACTCGAAAAGGAACTCAAGTCGGTTGTTGACTGGGGCAGAAAATGGCTGGTTAACTTTAATGCCTCAAAAACTGCTCTCTATTACCCACCACATAGAACCCTCCCTGTCTCCCATTAAAATTTCTGATGTTCAACTCCACCCTAGCAGCTCTTTACAACTGTTGGGACTCAAACTGTCCGCTGACCTCAGATGGAATAATTACATTGAATCAATAGCTTTATCTACCGCAAGGAAATGTGGTTCTCAGTGTCGCGCCAGTTTTTTCTCGCCCGAGTCCATCCTTAAAATCTATAAATCAACCATTCGCCCTTATATGGAATATTGCTGCCATATATGATCGGGAGACCCGGCTATTCGTCTTAGGGTCCTCGACAAAATCCAGAGACGGATATGCAATGTGATTGGCTCTGTTCTGGCATCTTGTCTACAGTCGCACTCTCACAGACATGCCGTAATTTCTCTCTGTCTTTTCTACAAAAACTTTCACGCTAACTGCTCCGACGAGCTGTTTTCGCTAGTTCCCATACTGCATAAATTTAAATGTGCCACTAGGTCGGCATCTCGGTCCCCCTCTTTTATTGTTGAAACGGTTAAATGGAGCCGTCTCTTCTTCTCTAATAGGTTTCCGTCTGTGGAATTCCCTTCCTCTTACTTGCTTCCCTGATCGCTATAATCTCCAACTATTCAAATGCAATATCAATCGACATCTCCAGATGATTTGATCTGTTACCAGTCCTTCTTTTCATCCTTTCCTCTCTCAAGCCTCTTTACTCTTGCTCCCACTTTCTGTAATCCCTTGTATTCTAGTGGCACTCTCGCCTTGCTTGGGGTGAAAAATTTTTATAAAAATATATCTTAATTTTTACATCCACACACAGAAAAATATGCACATATACATGTGAGCACGCACGCACACACACACACACACACACACACACACACACACACACACATAGTGTCAGCCAAACAGTTGTCCGCCTAATGGATGATATTTTAACAAATAAATTTTACGATACATTATTACAGGAAATAAAGCATTTAATTTAGCTAAAATCGAACAAATTTGTCTGCGCATACATGTATATAGATTACTCGGCATCATGTCCTTATATGGAAGACCAACATTATTATTTCATTTTCTTTATAGAATTCTATTAAAATAAAGCGACTACCTTAGGGGTTGGGAATTTGTCAACTTCTCCGACCCTCTCTTAACCTACAGTATTACATTTAACTTCAATCCAAGAAAATTTCTGCAAATGGTTTCAGTGTTTGGTTCTTTTTATGTGTCGTGTCCTTTCATGACGAATGTCAGCATGGCCCTCCCCTTTCCCCCTATCCCTTGTTTCGTCCTTCTGCCACCTCCCCCTGACCAGGTTCTGTTATCCACTTTCTTAAGTCCGCCAGGAATGTCCTGCGTTACTTTCCCTTGTCTCTCTTTCCTTCTATTCGACCAATGAGTATCAGATTTACCAGGACCTGCTTTTCTCATTACTTGTAACGTCAGCTGCCTCTTCCTGCTCTTAAGTATAAATCTCTTCCTTGTTTGCATCCTGTCCAAAACATCATCGTTGCTCACAAGCTCGGTCCATTATATCCTCAGCATCCTTTTGTAGAACCACATCTCCGTTACTCCGACTCTCTTTTTCATCTTTGAGGAGACCGTCCAACATTCGCTGCCGTAAAGGAGGACAGATATCACGTAGCAGCTCAATACACGTTTTTTTTTGCTACCAAAGACATTCTTCTGTGCGGCAATGCTCTGCCCTGCTTTTGGAATATGTCCTTGGCCACCCAAATACATCTACAAATCTCAGTGTCGCACTTACTGTACTCTGTCAAAATACATCCCACTTATTTAAACTTCCACACCTGATTGATTCTAGTGTCCGCGAACTGCAAATCGCATTTCGGGCTCATCTTTTTAATGATGACCATGCATTCTTTCGTTTTGTAGTTTATGCATAGTCACTTCTTCTCATTCTCCTTCGCCACGTTCTGCAGGAAGAATTGTAATTTCTTTTCCGTGTCTGATACCAGTACTGTGTCATCTGCGTATCTTATGTTGTTTAGGTTATGGCCGTAAATGTTGAATCCCAGTAGGATTTCCAATGCTTCCAGAATTGTCTCGCTCTATAGGTTTAATAAGCCTGATGAGAAGACGCATCCTTGCCTTACACCTCTTTCTGTTTTTGTATATTTGCTGTACTAGTTCTCTATGCGCATACATGCTGTTCGCTACCAGTATAGGTTCTTTATTATTCTAATAACTTTCTCGAATATATCAAGGTTGCTGAGCAGTTCCAATAGATCTTTGTGGCGTAGTTTGTATAAGGCGTCTGCGTAGTCTATGAAACATAAGTAAATGTCCTTCTGCATTTGTATTGCTTCTTCTGATAACGTTTTGAGCATGAATATCGCGTTCTGTGTTCCGATTTTGTTAAGAACCTAGCACTGTTCTTGTGTTATCTCCGGCTTGATGTTCTCTCTATTCATCAGAATACGGATAAGTTTTTTTTTGCGTGGCTCATTAGGCTGATTATTTGGTTGAGTTCACATTCGTTTGCGTCTGGTTTCTTAGGCATTGCCATGAAGATAGATCTGCTGAGATCTTCCTGTATATCCCCACTGTTGTAGATTTCATTCATCATTTCTGTGATCTTCCCTATGACAAATCATATGAGGCTGTCAGGATCTCCGTTACAATTCCGTCTGGCCCTGCCGCTTTGTTTCTATTCAATTTTGCCAGTGCAGCTTCTACTTTGATTTTCAGAATTTCAGGCCCGTCAGTAGTTCTGTGTATTGATGGTTGTTCGCTTTCATTGTGGAAGGGTTCTCTAATATATTCGCTCCAGCGTTACATTATTTTAAATAGATTGCCTATCTTCTGTGACATATGGTTCTTATACAATAATACACCAAAGAAAATGTTTTAGATGTAATAATTACAATTGGAAACGCAGTCGGAATTATTAAAGTACATAATTTTATTACAATAATTTGAAAATCATTTTTTAATCATTTCACTCCAGGCAAGGAGGGTAATACCACTAGTAGGCATGGAATTACAGGAAGTGAAAGTTAAAATAAAATAGGGAGGATTGAGGAAACAGTAAAAGACTGATAATTAAATCGTAGATGATAAGGTTTATCGAAGAAAGTTCCCAATACGTAGTCAAGAGTGGTAGCAAAGAAAAAAGGTAAAAGGTTGTCACCCTGAAGGTCCCCTGCTTTGATGTCGAAGTCACTTGTGTCTACGTCTTGGAACCTAACCAAAGATTTGGTATTTTTGTTTTGCACAATTATGGCAGTTACTGTCTCAGTTGGTGATATACCATATGCCAGATGGATCTTTTCCATTTTTCCGCTATATACACAATTGAAGGATTTACAGAAATCTACAAACAGTAAGGCGGCCTATAGGTTCTTTCCCCGGAAGAACTCATTAATCATCTAAACAGTCAGGATTTTGCCAACAGTTGATCTATTTTTTAGAAAGACATTATGATTTTTTAGCAACTTCTCTTCTTCCGATTGTATTCTATTGAGCTGTATTTTTTTTTACCTCAGTGCAGGTGAATGTGATTCCTCTATAATTCTTTGACGATCTTAGATCTCCGTTGTTTAAAAAGGGATGTACGCTACATACTGTCCATCTTTGTACGACTTCTCCATTTAGCATGCAGAATGGGCATCAGATGTAGATGACAAGAAATCTTATGAATATCAACAAGCTGAATACATCCAAAAACATCGGTTCATCAACTCTGCTGCTGCCAAAAATCAGTCTGCTTGGAAAACTGTCCACCAGATCAGTGACAGAAAAACAACAAATAAATCCAAGTTAAAAGCCTGAATAAATGGCAAGACTATTTTAAAAATCTTATGGGAAATCTTTCTGATATTTTAGATATTGACGTCGAGTAAATCATTGAAAATTCTCTTGACATTAAACCTGGAAACTTGACAGATACAGAACTTGGAAACCGTTTGAAAAATCACCAAAAATAAGACATCAGCGGGACTTGATAACATTGCCTTCAAGTGAAACTGCACTAGTACATTAAAATTAAAATATGCATAATTTGTAAAATCAAATAAGCTATTTCACTTAAAGACGATATCTAAGCTAAACGGTTCCTTCTAAATCAAGAAGAATATAGTTCTCGATGGAAATGCGAACCGATGAAAAAAAAAACGTTCCTGAGTCATTGTATGTTTTAACAATTATTGAAGTCTGTCCAAATTTGAGCATCTACTTTGATTCGTAAGTGATGTTGATGAGATGCTCACAAAAAGTTAGACATGTTGGAAAAGTAATGCAGATTATGAAGTAACTCTGAAATGATATTCCTTGATTTGCATCTTTGTCATCAAAGAAAGATCTAAGCTCACATAGTAAGGATATGTAATAAAATATATTTTGGTGTTTGTGCTGCAAAGCACTTATATATTGCACAGATTGTGTATGGGTAATCATTTCACACTTATTCAGATCAATACCTCATGTCTCGTACAGCTCTTCTTCAATCAAAGTAACATTTTCTGAAATATTTCGAAATATATCACTCTGTGGGTGTCATTTGTTGTTAATTAGTTCATTTTGCGGCAAGAGGATCACATTATTTTAATTTTTCAGTATCTCTCATTGCGTCTTGGACGACGTTTTCTTATCGTTCATCCGTATGACAATTTTAAACTTATTGAAAAACGTAACATTTCATCCTGAACGTTCTTCAATTCAATCTGATTACACTGTATATGTTAAATAGTATCTCAGTTTGTGAAATCATTGTATAAATACAATGTATAAAAAAAAAACATGAACGTGAGGTAATAAAATTTTACCAATATGTCAATGAACGTGTCTACAACTCAACATACCTTATTGTCTAGCGTTCCCTTGGAAATGAACGAGATTAGAAGTTTTTTTTGTAATTATTTCACCCCCAAGCAAGTCGATAATACCACTAGGACGCAGGGGGTTATAAAGTGTGAAAGAGGATATGAAGTCTTCAGTGAGAAGAAGTGAGGAAAAGGACAAGAACAAAATTTGAAAAGGCAGAAAGTGACAATTGACGTTGCATTTAAGACATTGAAGATTGCAGGTGGCAATGAAATACGAAATCTGAATGGATTTCCAAATGCGAGGAATTTTCACAGGCGAGGAATTTTATTAGTCACTAGCTTAAAAGCAGCACTTCGCGCAGATTTTAAGCTAGTTGCTAATAATTTCTATGTTTGCTGATTTTTAAAAACAGCTCATATTGTAAGTATATGTTGTTATTTCTGAAAGCGACA
>CAHIKZ030004263.1:632500-635000 GCA_903632075.3 Acanthosepion pharaonis
ACGTTTATAACATATTTTTTGGTATGTTATAACGTTTTTAGTATATAAAAGTTTTGTGATGTCAACGAAGACTCGTTGCCACATCTGTGAAGCCAACGAATATTCGTCGTCACTTTCGTAATTCTCGTTGTAGTCGAGATTTGTAATTGCATATACAACTATAGTAACGCCGTTGAACAATACTGGTGTCAGACGCCTTCGATTATAACTCGCATTAATAATACTTGAACGATAATCCTCGATCGAATAGTAATCACCGTATAGTGATCTGAATCGTTAATAGTATAGAAAATAGTGGCCCATAAAGTAATAGAGGATAGAGTAAAAATGGCGATCCGAATAGTAACAGATGATGAAATAGAAATAGTGATCCGTATAGTATAGAGGATAGACTAGAAATATCGATCAGACGTCACGCGACTTCCTGTATATACACTTCCCCTATAGTGAAGTGGTCTACTTAATTCAATAATTGGATCACTTGTGTTTGCTCACTGGCGATATATGTTCAAACTCAAGTGTCGGCAGCGACACTTTATTCCTTTATAAAAAAAGAGAATGGTCTTCACAAGAAAAATGTTCCGATAGTATCAAGCAGAAATCAAGAACAAATTTCAGACGGCAGAATAATGAATATAATCCATGATGTATGAATAACATTTTCGCATGTACACAGATATGACAGAATTGAATAGATGCTCACAGAAACCGTTTATTTTATTAAACAAGTAATTTATACAAATGAAATAATTATAAATGGTCATAAATTTAATAACTAATACTTGGTTGACATCCGTTTTGCTTTTTTGATGCAAGGACCCTTCCAGGCATGCTAGCGATGAGTTTACGAATATCATCTTGAGGGATTTCTTGCAATGTTTGACGCAATAATCCTAAAATTTCGGGCTGAGAAGATGGCTTCCTGTTCTTTTTGTGGAGTTTTCAATCTAATATGCCCCAAAGGTGTTCAATAGGGTTAATATCCGGGGACTGACTTGGCCATGGATTTTTATTGATCCCATTTTGTCTCAACCAATGTTGCGTTTCTTGAGCAGTGTGACATAGAGCACCATCTTCCATAAATGGGGAATCAACTTTGCTCATTCTACTACTTGAGAATATTGGAAGGAGCCCTTTCTTTAATATAGAAACATATATGTTTGAATTAATGTTTCCTTCACACTCCACAAGCTCTGAGCGACCATCACTCCAAATTGCACCACATACCATTACTGAAAGGCCCCCATGTTTAACCGTTGGCCGCAGTCTTTTTAAATCAAACTCTTGACTACAGAGTCTCCATACCCATACTCTTCCACTGTCGGAAAATAATGCGAATCTTGACTCATCAGAGAAAATGACAGTGCTCCAAAAGATCATAGGACTCTCCACCATCTCATAAGCCCAATCCTTTCTGCGTTTGATATTGGCTGGACGGAGAAGTGGTTTCCTTCTTGCAGCTCTGCCATAGTAGCCCAGCTTGTGAAGATACCTGACAGCTGTTCTGGGACTGACATCAACTTGTGTTGCTATGTCAGAGGCTTTGCAACGTGGATCCTGCTCAACATTTCTTTCGACAAGACGCATGGTTCTTTCAAATTGCCCAGTGCGGTCTGGATGAAGTTTTGTGCACTTCTTGTCATCTCTGGTGAATTATACGATTACTATTAACAGTAGAAAGGGGTATTGAAAGATTTTCAGATATTTTTCTTTGACTAAGACCACCTTCATGTTGGCCCACGATACGTCCTCGCTGAAATTCAGATAGGTCTGATGCTCCTTTGGTTCGTGACATGTTCCAATATTGTTATCTGCAATTTTAATCAAATAATCTAAGTTAACTTATCTTGGTTATCAAAAAAAATCAGAAATAAAATTTTTCTTGGTGTCTATTCAATTCTGTCATGCCTGTGTATATTAGAGGAAACAGAAGAAATAGCAGTAAACATACGCAAATGTCAATCACCTTGCGACGTCTCTTCAAGACTTAAGCCATTGTAGCTCTCCGCAACTTCCTAACAATGTAAGCTCTTAGCAATATTTGTTTTTTTACTACCCCCCCCTGCTCAATACTCTGCTATATTCGCCTGTTCTTTTTGCATTCAATGACTAACAAATTTTCCAAAATATTTTACCTCTTTAGACACCGTAGAAATTTCTTTCTGATTCTAAGACTAAGTGTAAAGTAAAAATGTCAGAATCAACCCAAAAATTTATGAAAATCCGAGAACCTATAAAACGGAGAGAAATGCAAATAAGAAAATTGAATAAAGAGAAAAAATATAATTCCGGATAAATATCCCTGCTGAAATGTTATTTCCAAATGATTATAATAATAATAATAATAATAATAATAATAATAATAATAATAATAATAACGCCTACATGTGATATAAAATTGGGATAAGCAATACAATGAACTTGTTTTTGTGGCCTGTCTTTTATAATTATCTTCTTCATCATACAATCGCAATATAAAAGAAAAAGGAAATGGAGCAAA
>CAHIKZ030004263.1:637500-640000 GCA_903632075.3 Acanthosepion pharaonis
TAAATATCTAAGAAAATTTGAATTATTTTCTTTACTCTAGCATGTTCCGATAATTAATCGGCATGAACATGTTAAAAATTTCATTTCACAATTTCGAAATTATGTTTTATTTTTAGAATAAATTTATTGTTATATAAATTACATATTTTACTAATTTTCACTTTAAACAAAATTTAAGTATCTCATAGTGTTTAAGTTTCATTTCCTCTTTGTAGTAAATTAGTAATGAAAATATATATTTAAGAAGAAAAACAAAAACTTTTGAACTTCTTTGAAATTATAATTTAAGAAACGAAAAAAATTGTTATCAACGCTTTATAATCGGTGAAAACTATAAAAGACTTTTGAAATTGGTTTATAACTTCTTCTATATGAATAAAGTGCAGAGTACGTGTGTCCGTCCGTCCATCTTATTTTCGATCTCACCGAAACCTGAAGGAACAGGTAGTAACTACTGTAGTTACCCTCGGTTAAAAATTAAATAAATAACTCATTTAAAGTTAAATTTATATATCAAACAGATTGAAAGTTAAAAAAAAAATATTTATTCAAGGTTTAAATTTAAATTTCTCTTTTCCTCGCAGTTGCAATTGGTATCGTTTAATTAAATCTTAATTAAAACTTAAACGGGCTGCGGTTCCTTCCTCATATGTATTTTTTTTTCTAACACGTGTCTCTCAGTTATGTGCCATGCTTTATACACCCATAGGCAATCATGTAGGCGATCATGTATCTTTCGATGCATGACTGACAAGGCAGATTATTTTCCCGCAGTAGGTTGCCATTTTTTCTGCGGTAGAAAATTTACCACCCAAGGCACCCGGTCTGCCCTGCTATTTATCCATAGCTGGGGGGAGAAGAAAAGGATTCTGCCATTCCCAAACACGTTAGTGACTGTAATGGATTCGACTGGAATTCGAACTCGGCTCTCCGATTCCTCAAGCCGCTATCCATTATTCCACGGTGCCTCCACTACCACGTGTACTGTGTCGTATTCAATATATTAAATATTTCTGGTTCACTAATATCTTTTTAAAGTGGCTTTATGTTAAGTTATGTTATGTTAAGTGATCATAAAGTATGATTTTAAAAGAAAACATAAATTGCGTACAAAATAAATGTAAGCAAACTACGGGGATCGGTTGCGTATACGAAGAAAGATTATGCCGAATAAAAGTGCCGAATAATGATAAAATAATTTTATTATGTCTAAATTTTTATAACTTTTACGTACAGAAAAAGCTGAATGTAAAATGCCAAGCCCCGGAATCTCTCCAAAGGACCTAGCCTAAAGTTCACTCTAAGAGCAGTTTCTAGGTAGTATTTAATATTACCAATTTATGTTTTACCAATTTATTGTAATTTGATGAATTAACTCGTTTAATGTCTCTTATTTTGTGATTAAATTTTAAATAAAATATATAATTTTTTCCGTTTTTATATAACAGTTTGTTTATACAGACGCATGTTTCTATGTAACTAAATGGTACATTGCCTGTTATGTTTTATTTCTGATGTATTTTAAAATTAAAGTTAACTTTAAGTTTTCATTATTTATTTATTTATTTCACATGAATTTACATTTCTTAGAAATAAAGTAATTCCCTATCTTTTAGAAAAGGAAAAGTTTTAAAATTGCCAGACAAATGACACTTTCAATATTCTTCTCACTCTTTTTTTTAGCAATCTCCTAACTCCCAGCTGTATTCGATTACATTAGTCGACTTTTAACTTTATAATCTGCAGTTTCCCAAGGATATTTGTCGTTTTGCGGCGAATTGTCATTCCCAATCAAATGAGAACCGAGACGGCAACCGTGTATTCCCAGATCGACTCAGCTTATGCGTATCTCTTGATGCTTCAAAAGCTTATCTTCAGACTCCAATAGACAAAAGTTCTCATTTTAATTCGAAGTAGCACTTATTAAAAAACAACCTGATTCAAATTTTACAAGATAAATATTTCTTCATATTCAATAGTTATGTCTGTGTATGTGAATAAAATGTTGCTTGTCTTTTTTCTAGTTGCCATATTTTACTACAACTAAATAAAGACTAACATTTTATTGGCACACATATGCATACGCATACACTCCCTATTTCTCTCTCACACACACGTCTATATACACATAAAGACAGAAAATAGAGAGTGAGAGAAAATTATGTATGTGTATGCGCATCTGTATATGTGTATGTGTGTGCGTGGCTTTATGATTAGATCTACATGGTTTTCTATTTTCATCAACGAACTTCCCGATGTCATCAGTCCGCAACTCGGTAAGTATACTGATGACGCAACTATTTAAGCGTGTCGATAACTTTGATCAAGTAAAACTGAGAGATTATGGTTATCAGGGACGATCAGTTGTTAAACGGGGCAAGAAATGACTTGTTAATTTTAACGCATCTAAAACGAAAACGGAAAGTTGGTCTCATTGTATTCTGCCAGATATTTTTTTGGTCAAAATCAATCTTGCACATTATAAATTTATCATTAATCC
>CAHIKZ030004263.1:645000-647500 GCA_903632075.3 Acanthosepion pharaonis
CATATGAGGGAAATTAACGGGAAGTCAAGTACGGTTACAAAAATTATACAGGAAAAGAGAATTCTCACTTGCTACAACTGTAAATGAAAGATATTCGCGTTTCATTAGCACAAGGACGGTTCTTGTTTCAAATTCATTTAATACTTTAGTGATTTAGAACCCGTCCATAATGGATAACGGTTGAAAATGAGAAATCGGATATCTAATTTCGAACGCCTGTCGAATTCGTTAAATTCACTTATATATATATGGTGGACCCTCAATTCGTATTCAACGTATGAAGATCAAAGAAATGACAGCCATGCACCGGCAGATATAATTTCATTATAGTGGTGAAGGCTTTGTGCAGAACCAACCACACTTTTTTAAGGAAAGAATGCAGTGACCTAGTGCACAAAGTGCGACGAGGCCCCCAAACAACCGTCCGCAGGCTTTGAATTCAGAGTTGTTCTTCTCCTAGAACAGTTGCCATCTAAGGCTATAGAACTATTTACTTATAGCTGGAGAAAGAACAGGAATAATACCTTTTCCAATTAGCAATGTAATGGATTCTAGCCGCTCACAACTCCACCGTGTGTGTGTTTTTTTTTTGTGCGCGCGCAGAAAAAGACACAGACGCAGACACACACAATGACACGGACACAGACACACACACACACACACACACACATATATATATATTTATATATATATATATATATATATATATATATATATATATATATATATATATATATATATATAAATATATTGTCACTAGGAATTGTATATTTGGGAATGTTTACATAAACATCATCACAGTCAGGCAGGTGCAAAGTAATGTTAATAAACTGGTAGTAACATTCCTGGTTATGTTATCATTGGTTTTTAATTAAGATTGTATAAATATCATCTCCGACTACATTCTACTTTCTCATGAACTTCATTCCACACCTGAGTTAAAAAAACTGACGGCCATATTTGTCGTCTGCCGAAATAGTCTAGCCCCCATATGAGGTAAAAGGATTTGTTTGATTATTAATTATATTGCTCTGCATAAATAAAATACATCGAGCTCTGTTTGATGGATCAGTTCGAATATTTTCATATTACATAGGATTTACTTGGATTATATACCAACCGATTTTTTTTTTACTTTCCTTCCTACATATATATATATATATATATATATATATATATATATATATATATATATATATATATATATATACAGTGCCTAGATAAATTAATATTTTTAACTTTAAAGCTCTTAAACTAGAGCCGTATAAAGTAAACGTCTAGTATATTCGATATATAAGGAGAAATAAATAGACTTTCTTTTTTACATAGACACGAGATTATTGACAAGCACAACACTAAATATCATTATAAATATTTGAATACATAACAAAAACTGTTTTCAGTATTTGCTGATGCATATTGTTTGATATAACAGCTGTCAGACTCAGACATTTGGAATAATTTGAGGTAATCTTCTTGGAGAAATTAATGCCAATTATATCCCACTCCCATTGATAAATCGCCTTAGGATCAGTAGAATTATATAAATTCCGCTGATTAGCTCCCAATTTTAAGCTTTCTTCCACTTATTCACTAGAGAATTGATGCTAGGCATTTTAAAAGTCTATTTTACAAACTTTTATTTGCTGAAATAACTTTTTCGCTGTCAATAATCTAAACATATGCTCATAATTATAAAAATTCATCCTCTCGGTATTTTAAGATGGTTGCATATCCGTTTTTATAACATTTCATCCCAAACAAGGCAATAAAGTCACTAAGATGCAAGGTGTTACTGTATATTAGAAAATATGAAAAATACTATCAAGGAGAGAGAACAATAACAGAACAAGAATTATAAGACAGAAGATGAAGATTGTCACTGCATTTAACTTTCGATGATCTAGAATTTAAGAAACCAGAATAGAGTTTTATAACCTAGAAATGCAACAGAAGAAACTATTAACATAGAACTTCCGGCGAAATGTAGATTTTACGACTGTAAAATGATGAGAACTTGCAGCCAATCTAGTACTGTGCTTAAATTCATAAAGTTTAGGTATTATACAGGAAAGTTCATCAAGAATAATTACCGTTAAAATATTTATAGAAAGGGAAGCTACATTATGATGGTTGAAAAGTAACTAAAGGGAAGATGCCAGGTCAGGACCCATAAAATTGCAGATTCTTCTTTGGATTTTATCAACAATATATAAATATTTTCGAGATGCATCAAAACAGATGTAGCAGCAATATTCAAAGCAAGGAATTGTAAACTTATAAATTCGTATGATAAATTCTGTCGATCCAGACTTCGTGATACATAACCTGAATATTATTTCGATCATGCATAATGATCCCGTACCAGTGAAGAAAAATCCATCTCTTTTAATGTTACTTTGAGGGTTATATGAAATGTTTTTTCTCCATATATGTGACATTTTTTTCCACAAGTGTTCGATTTTCATCTAGTCGAACCCTAATTATTTGTTATAGAATA
>CAHIKZ030004263.1:652500-705000 GCA_903632075.3 Acanthosepion pharaonis
TAATTAATTTCTATTATTAACAAAGTTATGTTCAAGCTATAAAAATTGTTTTTATACAAAAAACTCGTCGCAAAAATCACGTAAAAAATCTCCGAAAACAATCGAAGTAATCAAAAATTTCGAATCCAAAATTCTAAGATTACATGTCTGGATCCAGACCGGAATGATTTTAATTTACTTATGGGATCATCCTAATTCCAAAATGGTATGATATGTTGGGCTACAGCCTCTAGGAGTAAATTTGAATACATGGACATTTTTATTTGAAATAACTGTAATTTGAGAAAAGTAATTTTTTTCATTTGAATATGAACTATTGTTAGTTTATTTTATTGTTTTTAAGATGGCGGAATCTGAACACAGTCGCAGTAATGAAAACTTGTAATCCAAAATTTCAGGACTAAGGGTCCGGATCCGCTTCTAAATATTTAACTTGCTCACGGAGTTGAACGAATTTCATAATTATATGGCAAGTTGCGTTACGGCGTCTAGGAGTAAAGTTGAATAAGTGTGACACAGTGACACACTAACTTTTACATTTATTATACAGAAGACTGCTATATTTCAAACATTATATCTTATATATATATATATATATATATATATATATATATATATATATATTCTGATAGATTGTAGAATCTGATCTGCGTGGTCAAAGCGTAAGAGCGAATCTTGCTTTTCCATGATCCATAGTTACTTGTGCCACGGATCATGTCTCAGTAACGCGACGTAAACAGCAGCAAAGGTTGGATGACTCGGCTGCTTTCGGTGTGGAAATGCAATCTGATAGACTTGTAGTCTCGCATCCATAACCATTCGCGCAGCCGTATGTAAAAATCATATATGCCAGCTCACGATATGAACATCCTGCCATTATTAAACAGAAATCCCAGTTAACTCACAGCTACACGCGTTAAATATTAAAGACAGACTAACCATAAATATACACGAATTACAAATATAACCTAATCTGTATAGTAACACAGCGCCATCTGCCGTAATCTTACATTAAACTTAATAGCTCAAAAACAAAGGATTTGCGGAAATATGTTTATATGGACATTTATATTGTTTTAGTTTGAGGGACCTGCCTTCAAAGTTTGTAAAATATATAAATACGCCCTAAAAAAAAAGGAAATAAGAGCGAAAGTGACAAATGTTCACGACACTATACATGTACGCACATCCGCGGAAATGGGCGCACGCACGCAAACACACATCCGCAGAGACGGGCGCATGGCTTCACGTGCACAAACGCACACAGAAATAAAATTAAAATAAAATAAAGACAATAAGCCCATTATGACGCGAGTTGTTACTTAGTGCAAAAGAATATTAGAAAGAGTGAAAACAATAAATAAACACGCGTTAATTAGGAAAAAATCTATTCATCTTCATATATTAGAGTTCATGTAAATCACCCATAATTGTAGTGGTTGTTACAATTTTTGGATATATTATGTAACTAGTGAGCTAGCCCAAATGACTTGACTCACCCTATAGTCCACCAATAGAAGGTTAACCAATCAGAAGACGTAGAACATTCAATCCGTCGTATATAAAGGCGAGCCATTTTGTTTACCCTACCCGAATGTCCAGTTCCAGCTTGTCAAGCGAAGAGAAACAGAAGGACGCACTACGCTCTCCTACTTTTACCGATATATCCACTGCTAACTTGAAATACGCTTCCCTACTGTCTTCGAAATTTTCACTGCTAAACTCTGGATTCTATACCCGAAGACGACCGTCATCATGAACAACAGTGGTAAGTCTATGACAAGATTCGATTTCAATATTTTATCCTGATTCGATTTCAATATTTTCCTCATTCTAGACGGGGGGATAACCAACTTCGGTTATAGGACCCGGCTTGTCTTTTATTTATCTGTTGCTAGGGAAGAACATTTATATTCACACTTTTCCCAAGGGCATTTGGATATAAGTGAATGCAACCAACTCCAAAAGAGTTCGATCTCCGCTATACGATTTCTCATTCGGTTACGAGCCTCTGTTTATTAAACTACGACGTATTCTCAAATTAATGAATATATATATTTTTTTTTTAATTCATTTCATCGTAAGGCAGTAAAGGCAGAAGGGAGCACAGAGTGTGAATGAACAATAAAAACGTGAAACATTATTAAGAAACAAGAACAATAGAAGAAGAGTAAGCAAGAAAATGAAAGACAGACGTTGCATTTAAATTTTTGACAATCAAACTTGACTGAAAAACAAGAAGCAACAAGCGATAAGTACGGAAAAGAAACTGTTAGCATAGAGATTAAAATAGCAACTATCTATTCCAACTGTAAAAGATGAGACCTTAACGCCAATCTAGTAATGCGCATAATTTCATAAATAGGTACCATAGAGGAAATTTCTTCAGAACAATTATCATTAAAGTATATATAGATAGAAAGATAAATAAAAGAATGTGCATAAATGCATGAAGATTGGCGACAAAACTCATTGTGACATCAAAGTTGAACTGAAGACAAGGATTACAGCAGAATTTAGCAATTTAAACAGGGAGACCATCCAGAAGAGTTGCAATAGATTCCGAAGTCGTCTGGAGGCCATGGCTTATGCCAACGGCAATTTTACTGAATAATTTGAATAATTTTTCTCTTTTGTATTTCAAGATATTTTTATGTAATATTGGTAAGTATAAAATTGACTGTGAGAGTCATTTTCATTTTTGCGTTATTTAGACAACAATTTATCCATCTCAATCTGTATAGTCATGCTATTTCGAAAGTTCATTTCCCTTGAAGCTTGTCAGATTCTTAAAAGAAATTCTTTAAAACGATTTGTTTATTTTTCGATTTCAAGCTTTAGCTAAAATCCAATTTTCTTTAGATTTTATTTTCAGTCTCCATCTCTATTCAGCTCAATAATAATTTATTCCTAAAAAAAGGGTTTTTCTCTTTCTTCAACACGCCAATTAAGTACACAACACAACAGACACGCACAAATGCAGTCCCACCTAGTTAAAATATAAAAATATCACCTTACGCTTGTGAGTGATAGCATATATATATATATATATATATATATATATATATATATATATATATATATATATATATATATTGTCACGTGATTTTAGCTATCACCTATAAATATGTGTTTCTCTTTGCCTCGTTAGCCAAACTTTCCCTGACGATCCGTTTAGGTGAAACCTAGGTAGGTTTGTCTGGCTCACTAGGTGTATCTAGGTCTGCTCTACGGTTGTATTGAGCTCTTTTGTTAGTTAGTTGTTACTCTTATCGGGTTTTTTTCTTTGGGCTTCAGACCTGCATCTGTGATTTTTTTTTTTGTCGGCAGAAGTTCATGTTTGTAGCTATTTCTTTTTTAAAACCTTTTTTCCCTCGAGATTGATTTGATTAGCAAATCAAAAATTCGAGGGTTTTTTCGAAACGAGTCTAGTTATCTATATTTATATGTATATATATATATATATATATATATATATATATATATATATATATATATATATATATATATATATATATATCTGTTGGTATGTGTACTATGAATTAAATGTTATTTTGATTGAGTTTTTTACTTTAAACAATTTATCTACTGAGATGCAAATAAAACACAGTATTTTCTGAGACTAAATGCCACCGAAATTTTTTCTACAAAATATTCTTGGTTGTTTGACGCAGTCCATTATGGTGACCGACTTGTGTGGGTAATATGGAAGAAAAACCGTCTTTAAAACAGCAGCCCCCCCAGCTTGTTGGAAATATATATTGGTTCTGAAAGTCGATAGCGTGCGTCGATAGCCCTAAATCCAATATAAAAGGTAAAAGAATAACGATGTGGCGATGTGGCAAAGGCGAGGATTATAAAGTTCTCTTATTCCCTCCTGGGAACTGACACTTAATCGGCAAAATGCTCATATCTGGACAATAAAAGTATGCAATACCAAGCATATACGTTGTGTTATTTAATATTACAAAATAAACTCTGTTTCAGGTGGGAAAATGGCTGATTTGGCGTCAAGTAAGAAATAAAGACGGGTGCATTGGCTTGAAGACGACGAAAGCAGTGACAGAACCGATAGAGTTCACTAAGAAACAATGACCTGAGTTGCCAAACACCAGTTCGAGCAACATACTTAACATACGGTTTCCTGACAATGTCAACTGAGAACTCTAAGACAGGGTAGCCAAGAATTGCAGAAGCAGGGACAAACCTTCAGCTCTACGAAGAGGGGATGGTCATAGGTGTGATCTTCCAATTGTAGACATCAGATTCATGTATGCAGAGAAATCTGACAAACTGCGTAGTGCAATATCAGGCGATGGAAAATGTGAGACTGATATACGAAAGCGCATCAGAATAGTGAAAGTTGTATTCCAGATAGTAAGTATAAAGCAAGAAGAAAATTTCGCTAGAAACCAAGAAATGTGTAGTCAACCGCTATTATCGCTCCATTGCGACTATTTTATTTACAATCGAAAAAAACCCTCAAACCACAGTGTTGTTGTTTTACTGATGTTTTCGGAGAATATTTTAGGCAGAAAAATTAAGCAACGGCAAAGGTTTGAAGAAAATCCAAAATCGAAATACAAGAATAAGGTTCAGAAAGACACATCTGGCATTTCTTGGACACATTATAAAGAAATGGGCTTGAAAAATTAAGATTTCACAGAACATATTGAGGAAAGAAATTAATAAGTAGACATCTAGTAATTTCCTAATTATTTTGCGTTAATGATTGATAGTGTACTGGACAATGGCAATAACGAAAATTTAAACGTTGCTTTGAGCTCCAAGTGACAAAGACTGTAGAGAACAATGGTCGCTGAAGACGAAAAGAGATTTAGCACATAAAAAAGACTACATGGCTTGCATTTCATTTTCTTCATCAATTATGCTTAAAGAAAGAAAGAATTTTTTTTCATATTCATAGACATTTAAACAAAAGGAAATGTAGGACCCAGTTTTTGAAAGAGTAACAGAATTTATCTTATTAAATTAATTAAAATTACATTAAATTGTTCATGGCTTACAGATATATCACGTTCAAACACACGTTCTCGTATGATCACTGTTGTTAAGCCACAGTCATCCTTGTCACTACCTAGATCGGTGACCGTTTGAAAATACTAGGTGATGCAAGCTTGGGTGTGCTGGTAGTTTAGTGGATAACGGTTCGGTATTGAAAATCTGGAAGCCGTGTACCAAATCGCGTTCATTATATTCACTTATACGCGCTAGAATTGGGAAAATTATGGATCATCCTCTCCTCCCCCCAGCTATGTGTTACTTAGTAGAACTTGTGTCAGTAAAACATTATTATCTCTAAAAATATCTTACAAGCTAAAAAAAAAACTTTCTGGCATTAAATATTCTGCAAAAGGTTGATAAGCCGTAAAAAACAATTCTATAAAAGTGTTCATATTCACAAGAGAATATTAATACATCAGTTTCTCATCAGTTTATAGTTGTTCGAAAATATGTGAAACTTTCTCAAGCCTCAGAAAAATAAAATGTTTTAATGTAATGTTAAGAAAAGTAAAAAGTCTGTTTAAATTTGTCCAAATATAAAAAGTAGTTTGTTTATAATGAACAGATAAACATGAATGTTTATCATCATTGCACAATCGGATAAGGTTTATGCATATAATTGCAAGAGAAAAAGACTTCTTAATATAATTACAAAACCTAAGATGAATATTTATACGTGCATGAACAAAATTAAAATATTATTTTCATGTCAAGAGAAACAAATATGTCGTTTTTTATAACTGCAAGAAAAACAAGACGATTTTTAGTCATGCCCGCAGACATAATATAGCAGTTGCGCAAAACATCCTGATGGAAAAATATTAAATTAAAAATGTTCTTTAAGAAACAACAAAGGTAAACAAAAATATCTATCAAAGTAAAGAAAGAACGAAAGACGGATTAACCAAACTTAGAATATAAAGACGTTTTTATATTTATAGTTTTGTTCTAAAAACATTGCTCAATATTTGCTCAACTACTGCCTTTTCCTGAGGTGTTTAAAAAGGCAAGTCATTGCAACATTGATGAACCACTCAGGCGTCGGCTTATCACACATAAAACTCAAGAGATTATGAATATCCGATCTGATTTCTCCAGTTGGAAAGTTAATAGATTTAAGAGTGAAATTCATTGAATACTTTATCTTACTGACTCCTTCAAATAAACTTCTCCTCAGTATCTGTTGATTTATATAGTCATTTCTCACGAAGCAATGTGATAATGCCACTAAGCCACAAAGGATTACTGAGCGTGAAAGAAACTGAAAAACTCTTTAGGAGAAAGGGCAACAGACACACAGGACAGCATATGAAGCCATCAGAAAACAATCAATGTTTCATTTAAATTTTTCAAGATCGTATTTGAAGCAGGAAGTTAGTACCACACGCGAGAAATGGCAGTTAAATTAATTGTTATGGTTACATTAAGCTATTTTATGACTAAAATAATGAGACCTAGCCGTCAGTGTGGTACGCTTAAGTTTATGAATTCTAGGCACTAAAGACGAAAGCTCATCAGAAGAATTGCCATAAAAATATTAAAAAAAAAGGCCTATTGAATCTACATTACGATAGTAGGGAAATGAGTTGAACTGAAGTGTCATATTAGGACCGATAACATTGCATATCATTATGCGGATTTTGTTAAGAATCACTAGATGCATAGCAGAAAGCCCAGACCAAAGATGGCAAATATACAATGCACGAAATAATGGTAGACCTATAATAAGTTAGATTCTGGCGAGAAAAAGTGTGTAGCACGAGGCATTGAATCTCGTAGCAACAACTTAGCGAATGAAAGATGGTCTCCATGGAATTCCCTTTTGATGAAGCACGTAGCATTGTGTTTCCAGCAAGCAAAATATTTGGCTTTAAAATATTTTTAAATGTCTCAACAATGATTATCGTGTCTCTATATAAATAATTGTTCCGTGCATGTACACCTGATGTCATGCTCCTGATGTCATGCTCCTAATGTCATGCTCCTGATGTCATACTTCTTCTCAACAAGGGGAAAGGAAACACTATCGATCACATGAAACGGGCCCATAAATTTTAAGCATGAGTGTTCTTCGTTAGGGATGAAATTATATTTAATCTGGATAGGTCGGGCGGTAAACTCTAACCCATACGGCTTAAGATATTGCAACTGAAATTTGTTAAAAAATCAGTTAAACTCGCTGGTAATAGCGTATTGTATGGGGATAGTGCTGGTGTGAGTGTTCGCCCATTTATTCTGTTACAAAGCAAATTAAATACTAAAAAATAAATACTACAAATTATTGTATAGCTTATTGATCTTTCTCTGAGAGAAACTCCTGTCCACGTATTTGTTTCTTTGTGATGATGATTTCGTCATAAAAAATAGAACAAAAAACATTTTGTCGAACCTGAAAAAATGTCGTGGTTACACATCAACTGTTCAAATTGCAAAATCTTATTCGATTTGATTCTGGAATTGGAACTCGGCTATTCGATTTTCAGTAGCGATCCGTTATCCATTGCACCACATGTACATCCCTGCTATTCCCAAGCGGACAGTAATCAAGGTACTGGCAAGGTTCGACGTTGCTTAACTTCGGCGATTCTACGAGAACCGGTTTTTCAAAGTAGAAATCAATAAGAAAAACGTGAGTGCGGCAAACTTTCAATGGCCGAGAGTTTTTTGCATCCAGATTCGCTATTCAGGTTCCGGTAAAAATATAACGAAACGCGTCAGCTAACGACAATACTACACACACACACACACACACACATATATATATATATATATATATGAGTGTGTAGGTATGTATATGTGTGTATGTATATATATATATATATATATATATATATATATATATATATATATATAAATATTTATGATAAAATTATAGTCTTAAAGTATGATATATATATATATATTTACTGGTAAAAGTACAGAATAGTAGGATAAAGCACTTGTAAAATCAAAAGTGGACACTGAGGTAAAACGAGCGGCGATAGCCTGTTTCATGACTGAACGCAATCTTCATGTGAAGATTGAGTTTAAATAAGAAACCATCTATCACCAGTCGGTGTTGCCCACGGAATCTATATATATATATATATATATATATATATATATATATATAATTCCTTTTTTTGTCGATCGGTTTTTCACGAATCTTGTATGGATAACGTAAATTTACGTCTCTCCAAATGATACCTGAAACAATAAAGGATAAAAGAAATTGTATTGTATTTTGACACATATATATATATATTTATATATATATATATATATATATATATATATATATGCATATGCTATATAGGTAACAAACAGTTATTTCTGATGAAAGATTGAGGGCAATCTGAAATATCAAATAAATATATATAAATAAATAAATACTTTCATAAAATAAAACATTATTATTTTTTTAATTTGCAACTTTTTCTATATATACATATGCTACATATATTAGCCTTTATATTATTTATTTTTATTAACATTTATATATGTATGGTTTAGCATTTACTATATTTGAAGCGGGATCTGTCTCAATGTCAAGGACTACATATTTATAAAGATAGTATGAATATATATACGTATACAAAACACACACACACACACACACACACATATATATATATATATATATATATGTGTGTGTCTGTGTGAGCGCGTGTGTGAGCGCATGTGTGTATGTGAATATTCTGATATAACTAAATTATATCCGTGAAACAAAAATAGTAATAAAGAATAGGAATAAAGACAAAGGGAAAACTAATATTTGCCCATCCGTTTCGTCCTCTGAAGTTTTCAGCTAAGCGGATATCGTCACGGAGCCAGGCTTCCCTGACGAGCCGCTTAGGTGAAACCTTGGTAGGTTTGTCTGGCTCTATATGTTTAACTAGGTTTGCCCTACTGACTGTATTAAGCACTTTATTTAGTTATTTTCCGTACGCGTATAGGTTTTATTTTTCTTGGACTTGCATTCTGGACGATTATTTTCAGCTAACGTACATGTTCTTGGTTCTTTCTTTTTTATACCTTTTTCCCCATTTATATTGGTTTGATTATTTGCAAATCAAGACACCGAATGTTTTCGGAACGAGTATAGTTTCTTATACTTATAAGATTTCAATTAATAATAATAATAATAATAATAATATATATATATATATATATATATATATATATAAAGAAATATAGTCTTAAGGTGTGCTATATTTATAGAATAAAGTGCTCAATATCAAAGATAGAGCGTGTGTAAATATAAAAGTGAACATAGAAGTCAACACTTACAGGCCACAGTCTGTTTCATGCTATATGCAATCGTCAGGCCACATATGCTGTTATTTTTCTCTGCTATTTATCAAGCACCTTACACAAGATATTCAACAAAAACACAGTAAAAATCAGCTACAGCTGCACTGAGAGCATGGCACAAATAATAAAAAAGCACAATAGGAAAATTATCAACAAACCACACGAACAAATTAAACCCACGTGTAACTGCAGAATAAAGAACGAATGTCCCTTAAACGGAAATTGTTTACAAAACAACGTAATATACCAAGCCACGATAAAATCACCAGATAATGAAGAAAAAGTATACATAGGAGTAACTGAAGGACTCTGGAAGCAAAGAAATTATACACACAAAACATCTTTCACAAATAGTAAATATGCGAACAGTACAATGCTTTGTAAGTATATCTGGGAAATTAAAAACAAAACGCACATCACACCAAAAATATCTTGGAAGATAAGGAAAAAGTCATTAGCCTACAACAACCAATCAAAAACTTGCAAACTTTGCTTGGAGGAAAAAAATAGCTATCATTACTTTCCCGACCAAAATAAATTATTAAATAAAAGATCCGAGCTCATCTCAAAATGCAGGCATGAAAAATTTTTTTTACTACGTAACTAAAAAAAATGAAAAACGGAAAAAAATAAAATAAAAAACAAATAAATACACTAATAAAAAATAGAAATAAAAAATAAATAAATACTATGTTGCTTAAAACCGAAAAGAGAAAATATACAAGTAAAATAAATTGACCTAAATTCATCCAAGTAAATAAATAGACAAACCAATCCCAAATTAAAAACTCTTCCCGCCAAAATAATAGTTAGAATGAACTACAAAAACCAACCCCAAATTTGAACAAATAGCTTTAATTAAATTCTCAAACCAAAACAAAACTGTTAAATAAGTGATATAAACAAATTTTTACTACGTTAATAAATAAATAAATAAAATAAGAAACAAAAATAAAAACGAGCAATATAATTTGACCCAAATAAATAAACAAACGTCTTCCGGTAAAATAACCGCCATAATAGAATACCCACAATGCACCACTAACCCGCATATATATAAATAGCCGAGAAAAATAACAGCATATGTGCCCTGACGATTGCATATAGCATGAAACAGACTGTCGCCTCTAAGTGTTGACTTCTATGTTCACTTTTATATTTATATATATATATATATATATATATATATATATATATGTGTGTGTGTGTGTGTGTGTATATATATACATATATAGATAGATAGATAGATAGATAGATAGATAGATAGATAGATATACTAACTGCACTAAAATAACAGCATAAAGAGTGGCTCAAAAATGGAAACATGTAAATAAATAGAGTTCCTAGTAATAAATAAAGTATGTATACACAAACTTCCCTGAATCAAGCAACCTGCAGAAATAAGAAATCTAGGGGTTATAACTATAATTAATCCTTAGGATTACCCCTAAACGAAAGTAAATGGAAAATTTCGTTGCTTTTTCTTTCCTATGTTTATCCCTTCTAAACTATAAGCAAAACCAGCTATAAGCTTAGTCCACGTAAAAAAAATGTAGTGATATTTGGTTTAAGAAAAAATAATGACTACTTTTGTATACTCCAAAACTAAATCAATATGTTTTCATTAATCTATTTGACTCTGTTATTAGAGATTTTATTAATAAGAACTTATAATTAGTTACAATGGAAAGGATAACGAAAGTCAAGTAAAATTAACTACTTACATTTTTACTTACATCATGACAATAAAAGTAAAAACGATATGAGAATTTTGTTTTATTTTTAATCGAATTAACCCCAAGCAAGGCAGTCAAGCGATTAAGATACAAGGGATTACTTGGTATGAAAATATAAGAAAAAGAAAGGCATTATTAAAGAGCGGGAACAATACAAGTGTAATCAGAAATAAGTATGTAAAACACATGAAGATTATATACACAGCAATAATAAACTCTAAAAAGAATCTACTGAAGATTTCTGGGAACGATCATTGCCCACAAATTCATATGCAGAGATAATTGCTGATAAATCAAAAGGTTGGAACTAAAACCGCGCCAACATCTTCTACAATGAAAAACGGAATTAACGTGTCAAGAAATAAGAATATTTAATATGTTTCAAACGCTGGTATATATATAATGTCATGCACTAAATGTAATATAATTTATATTGGTAAAACACAAAGAAGCTTAATAATAAATTCCTATTTATGGAGAAAAATTCTATATAAAAAAGAATTTTAAAATATATTTAATCATTTATACACGATATTCGATATTTTCGATTTTTAAAAAAGACAAAATGGTTAAATATGTTCATCATGGATAATTTAGAAGAATTGTTGATTCAGCTTTGATATCACGATTCAAATCGATTAATCAGAAAGTAGGTTTTTATATCATATCACCTTTTCTGGCTAAGATAAAGGTTAAAAATAATATTAAAATACATACTGTTTAAGCATCGCAATAAAATACATAATGAATTTATTCTAATTTCAGTTCATATATTTCTTAACATCTGAATAAATTGCTGAATTATAATTTGAATTATATATATTCACTATTTTCTTTAGATTTTATATTTTTCTATTCATAACTTACAAGTAGTTTTCTATATTAAGCCAGGATATTTTACGTTTATTTTAACATATTTCTGAGTATGAATATCATTGAGAGGTTCAAATGTATTTATTTTTTGTTCATTAACACCAATATTTTCAAACTATTTTCAAATGAAACACGGCGTTTCTAGCAAAGTTCGATGCGAAGGATTTATCCAATTTTACAATATTAAGATCGTGCTTTTACTGAACAAAACGATGACAAAATACATGTATAAACACCTGAGTGATTTTCAGATATCCCATCTGAGTGCATATATATATATATATATATATATATATATATATATATATATATATATATATATATATATGTGTGTGAAATTAGGCATTTGGGCAGCAGTCACTCTTTTATCCCAGCTTATGAAAAACGGGTGACAAGTTGTGGATACACAACATACTCATTGATAAAAACAATATAATAGTTTCATCTACATGTAAAAATGTCTAAATGAAATGGAAGCTTTATTATAATAAAGAAAAAGATAAAACGCGATAATATCATCTGTGAACATGACTGAACATGTTTGAAAAATAAACGTTGCTGTATCTCTCGATACATACATAAACAATCCATATATTCCGGTAAAAGTATAAGTAAAATTCATCCTTCATAATGGTTAAAGGTTTGGCTGAAAGCTTCCGGATATACAAAACATTTGAAGAAATTCTTCTATAATTTATGTCCAGAAAAGAAAAGAAATATTATAAGAACACATGAAAAAAATCTTAACCGCAGTACATATCAGTCGATTTTAATGAGACTTGCATATACATATACATACATATATATATATATATATTCAACACCAATACTCGTAGTGCATTAGTTTTTCATAAAAAATATCGCTGACTACAAAATTACGAATAAAACAAACAAACGAGATGTGTTTATGTGTCCGTATTTACTATCGTTTGAACATTAAATTCTTAGATCTTAAATTGCTGGAATTTTCGTAACGATATTTACCTCAGAAATATAATGTACGTCAATATAACAAAAATGTCATGTTTTCTTTCGCTGTGTGCATCTGTGTTTGTATGTAAGAAAAAAAAACTTCTACTTGTGTACATTTAAAAGATGCCTAAATACGCTTACTTCTTCCTCAATTACTTCATTGAGGACACATCAAATAAGGAAAAAGATCAGGCAGTGAAAAGTTAATATTAAAAAATATATATATATATATATATATATATATATATGCACACGTATGTAGATAAGTGTATGTGGGATGACACGTCTAAATAAGAAATAGTATTTATCGGTACGTGCATGATTACAAATATATATTAGATTGTTAATTTAAAAATGTGGCCACATAATGTGTTCAATGACATAATGAAAATATATGCTTATTACGGTTTAATTTACACTATTGTCGATGTACTGTGATATGCTATGCATTCTATTTTACGCAGATATCTGTAAGCAATTATATATCTCACTTGCACTCCACACGTGTGTATACGTGTTCTTGCATATATTCATAGTCTCATATATCAATATATATATATATATATATATATATATATATATATATATATATATATATATATATTATTGATAATATTTTGTTGGTTTATTTTTGCTGAAAGTCGAAGTGAAAAAATTGACACGTAAGATTTTTGATAATGAATGTGATTTCAGACCCATGACATTGACATCGCCATGTGCTTGAACATTATAATCCGTGGAAAAAGATTTTATATTGGACGACGTTGGTGAAGACGAATGGGCCTGTGACAGTGATTGTGCGGGAAAATTAGTTATATTGATTTTGATGGAGACGAAAGGAGGCTGCAGTCTTAGTAGGTGTTAAAAGCATCTCGATGTTAGACTTTCTTTCTTATTATTGGCCGGGATGTTGAACATGAAATAACGGCAAAGTCCATAATTCAAAACGACACTCTCTTATCCATCAATAAATAAACAACCTTCGTCGCTATTACTATTTGTGCTGGGGTAAAGAGGGAATGATTATTTGCATAAAGCATGAATACAAAAAGACACAGTTCAGCAATAGTCTCTTGCTTTATAATTAATTCATAAAATTTAAAGAACATGGCTTTAAATGTTTGTTTGTTTTTTTTTCTATAACATCGAATATTTCAGTATTAGATAAAATTTAGAATTCATTCATAATAAGGGCGGGTGCGTACTATACTTGATCCCATCTCCGACTAGACTCGAGGTAAGCTTAATTGTGGGTCTGGGGTCTGGCTTTGTGACCCTCGCTGTCTTATCAACATTTGCTTTTTTCTTACTTACATTTATTTATCACACATTAAACTAAGTACAACTGTCTATTAAAGGATGAACAATTCTGGCTTAATTCGGCGTCATTCTGGGATCTTTTTTTCGTCCAAATCCGTGATTTTTTTCGATCATCCTATGTCTCGAGAAAAACACTATTTAAAATTCACTATTTTTTCATCAATGATGCTGAATGTATTAAACTTATTCAACTTTTTAACAAAAAAATCTTAAGGCGCTGTTAAAATTAATGCAAAACTTTGTTGATTTATTTAAGGTCGAATGAGCTCTTATGATATACCTCTAATTTCTATGTAGATGCATTGTATTTATGTCCAATTTTTCTAGTTGAACTGTTCATCTTTATTGCACATGATGCATTATTGTACATAATTAACATACAATAAAATGTGTATTTTATATAAATAATATCTTATGGAATGTATGTACTATCTTAGGAGATGTAGTACAGTATCATAGATTCGGGGGCATCATAGATTCGGCGGGGCGTATGATAGACACATTTAGACCCCACGAAACTTTTGCGCCGCCCCTGATCATAGTGGTTGTTCGTCTTATGACAATATTATTTCCCACTATTTAATTTGGCCTTGTGTAATGATTGAATGGAAATGCAAATGGCGTTAATATATACAAAATATATTTTATATAACAATATATATATATATATATATATATATATATATATATATATATATATATATATGTACACACATAAGTGTCGAGTGATAAGTTGGAGGCTCGAGAGTTCAAATGTAAATGTTCAGGTGCATATGAAAAAACATGGATACTCTAAGAGAATGTAGATTTGTATGTATGTATGTATTCGAATTTAGTAGAGACCTGTTTATAAGGTAGTAGAAGTAAGTATTATTGAATGCATTTATATAGGATTGTTTGGGTCATGCATGTCTCGTATTTCGGCTTTTAGCATGTTACGATGACCGCAGCATCGGAGAAAGGATAAAATTAATTCATCGATTCTGATTCTAGTTGATTTTCCAACTTTTTAAATACATATTTCTTGATACGCATCGAAAATTCCAATTTTCATCGGTTGGGAGAAGCTCTCGTTACATTTTTGCTCGCTAAACTATGATATTCTGGTAGTACAGATTCTGACTGGGTGGTCGAAATAAGACTTTATAGTTTAGTAATTCTGAGTATACATTTACTTTTCGTGATAGTGACATGTTGCTCTCCTTTACCGGGTACTGAAACCACACCCTTTATCCACTGTGTCCGCAAGGACACATGGCACAGTGGATAAAGGCGTTGGTTTGATCCTGTGACAGGACCCAAAGAGTGTGAGGTCAATACCCGGTTAAGGCAGTGGAGAACTTGGAGAGGAGAATTAGCAGGAGATAACTGATAACTGACATCCATAAAACATGTCACGCGGAACTAGAACAGTCTACCCAAGTGAGCGAAATAAAGGGCTCAGTTCGACATTCCAACCACCTGAAGAAGGCCAGAGCGTACAACGGCCGAAACGTTGTAATAAACATAGCGATGAGGACAATCGTCCGAATTATGTAAATAGTGCTCGCTAGGTAGTTTATGTTTTGTTTTCCTCTTGCCTCTAATCTGCCATGTGACTATGCAAATTTCCAAGAACTATTCCCTCATTATGTGCTCTAGAAATTTAAATTAGCTCTTTCTGTTGTTAATTATAAGTGTCGTTTTTGTTTTCATTTTCACTAGAACTTTGTCGCTGGTAAATCTATGGTATTCTCAGCATACTCCAGTACAACCACCTTTCTCTCGCTTGAAGTATTTTCTTCATCTGGGATGAGGTTGTCCACTGCTCACTGTTATATAGGATCACCGAGAACAAAGCTATAAAAAAGCGATCATTGCAGTGATCGTAATTTTAATGTTATTTGTGTAAATTCTTATTATAACGATGTAATTTTGGTTGTATTACTGGAGAGAAATATTCAGGTCTAAAATGATGGTCGCTCTGAATATACAATTCTGTTACAGACTCTGGTTCTAGTGAGATTTTATATTATATGCGTTGGCAATTTGCACAATCTTGTTTCAGATAAAAGTACCTTCCTGATGGCATTTTCTGGCGAAGCAAATAGAATTATTCTTGCCTTTCAATTCACTTTCATATTTCAGTTTTTTTTTAATTTAAAATCCATCTTTCCTGTCTTCCGTAATTTGTCTTCGTTTTTACTTCTCGTATTTATTTTTGCTTTCTTTTTTATTTCTGTATTTTTATTTTATTTTCTTATTCATTGGAATATAGTAACTGAAGAGATGCAAATCATTCTGAGAGAGAAACGCAAATAAAATAAAAGAAAAGAAAAAAAATGCTACTTGACTCTTCAGGAAATTGACAAAGTAAAGAAAAGCGGGAAAACTGTAATCAAAATAGGTCATTGGACTTCCAATTGGGAAGGATGCTAAAAGTCAAAATTGCCATTATTGAATGAATGAACCTTGCCTAACCTCTATTTTATGTCCCGCTGTTAAATCAAGAGCGCTTCCAAGTGTGAACACATTAAAAGTAATTGAAGACTCTGCTGAAAGTTTTCTATTGCACTCCTTTAATAAAGGACTTCATTTAACGGAACATAGCATCCTTTCTATTTCTTTCTTTTTGCTCTCTCTCTCTTATTACTTGTTTCGTCTGCATACGCATATACACATATGTACAAATGCACTAGGAGGGAAAAACAAATACCTATAGGGCTTGGGTTTCATGGTAAATGCTCACCTACTAGATGCTAAGTGGAAGTTCTGTGAATCTGAACATGAACATTTTATTTAACTAAATACTCAGTATCTGCCGTCCCCTTTGAAATGCGCTTAAACTCTCTTCACAGCGGCTTGCAAATATACTCTTGAATGCAGGTAAAAATAAAATCCATATAATACTTCATTAGGTAATATTGTTCAAACTCCATTAGCACGTGAGTACTACTTACTATACTTAAATTACGAATTTTGTTAAATATATAATTTCTCTGAAAAATGCATTGCGCAAGTTTTTCTTCTAGTATAAAAAAAAAATCCTGGCTGAAAATGGAGTACTCTTGTCACGCATGTGCAGAAGATGCCACGTCTTCACTTTCCAGCCTATACAGAACCCAAATGCGCCTCCCCGTTCTTGTGAGTGACGAATTATTTTCCACCCTATAACACTGTTCTTACAGAAGAGATGTCACACGCCTATCGCTATTTTCCAAGAAAAGTGATCTGACGAATGATACTCCTTAGTTACACCATTTCTGACTAAGTTAGGACATACTATTCAACGCCAGGTTACTTTTGAAATCTCCTTCCAAATTGACCTTATGGGACCGATTAAGACAGGATTAAATAGTTGTGTCTTCAGCATAGATACTGAATTCAAAGCTATAGGTTTAAAGTCATGATATTGTCTTTGAAAGTCTGAATGCATTGCTAAGGTCTCCGAAATTGCGTTGGAATAAACTTGGATTTAAATACATTGTAGTGAATTCGCTTATGCCTTGTGGCTATTATCTGCGTAGAGATGAGAAGATTGCAAGTTTTTGAATGAATAAACAGATGAATACAGAAAATGGACTACCGTGGTTATGTCCGGTTAAATAGATCCGGGTTTTTTAATGTTTGATTAAAAGACTGGATTTTCTGAAAGTTTGAGTGAGGAGTTGGTTCGTTGACCAGTGATCAAAAATGTCACCCATTCTTCTGAGGACAGAGTTTATGTATTTAATTGGTATTCGCGGCATATTTCTGTACAACCATATCAGGTACAGACCCCTTTTCCAGTTAGACTACAATCTATGACTTGTAACCCAAATGGCTACACCTTACTTATAAGTTCACCTATAATTGCATGTAAAAAAGCACCTTCAATCTTTTCATATTCCATTGGTGAAATGTAAGTCTCACTTGAGCAGATTCTTCCCCTGAACCGCTGCCTTGTAGACTTGACTCTCAATGAGTTACTTCCCCAATTATTGCAATCTTAACCTCTTCAAGTCTAGGGTGAATCATTCCACCCATATCCGCATAAACTGTGGCTTCTACTCTGTAGCCCTCTACCTCAAGTGGCCCTCGGGCCTTGTACAGTGTCAATTTCACTGTAAAAACAAGAAACAATAATAGATAGTTTTCATCATTCAACATACTAACATAAGCAAGTTCCAATCGATAGACCACCTGAGATTCGTCATCTGCAGGTAATATATGCATGTAAGTTTTAGTCGTTTCAGAAAATTGGTTATTTTGCTGTTCGCTCAAAATAGTATACATGTTAACAAATCCTTTCTAACAGAAATATTTACAACTCTGCAAAATATTAGATTATTTTGATTTTTATTATGATGATATAATTTGAATTTATTCGCAACTATAATTCCAGGCGTCCAATGGTGCGAAAGAGATAACAGAATGATTCGTCAAATATCTTTTACAATTATTTAGCGGATTTGAGCATCGATTTCGCTTAAGTTTTTCCTCAGATCTCCAGGTTATCTAGATACTTTGAATTTTTTAAGAAACATAGCAAACTGTAATATGATCCTATAACTTGACTTGATTAATAAAGGAACTTATGAGATGAATATTTGAAACGTTCCTTAAATTCGACAATTTCATTTGATGAAACGGTACTACGTTGCTAGTTAAGTGGATTGAGTCTACATCAGAATTACGTGGCTTTTAAAGAGGGAATATTCATAAATCAACTAATAAATCTTTCTTAGGTACAGAATTATATCCACGGATTCAGGGATTCAGAGATACAAAAGTGAAATAAGAAATAGAAATTTAATTTCATACGTCTCATCCTAATTGATTGAATCATTCATTTTCTATGGTTTATCAACCCTTTGCAGTTTATTTAACCCCATTTTTAGATTGTGATAACTTAGTGATACATGACTTTCACATTAAGCCAGAGTCGAGAGTGAAAAGGAGAATTCATACTTTTCTCAATATTTGCGCGTAAGTGAATACAACTAACCTAAGAAGGACTGAAACTCGGCTCTCCGATTAACAATTCCGAGCCATTAGCCATTATACCACCGACCTTACTGTACCTAGCATTCTAAACGGTCACCCTACCTAGATACTGACTAGCATCGATGGTGCTTAAATTTGGTGCTCGTAAAAGAAACGTTGTTTCAATGTTATGTGGCTGTAAGTTCTAATCCTAGAGGGCGTTGTGCTGGTACCGTATTTTAAAATAAGATAACATCACTTGTCGCTCGATTTCATAGTGTTTCTTCTATTAGTGAATAGTGTTTCTTCTATTAGTGAATATATAAAAACCGTTCAACCACAATAACAGAGATGCGTGTTGAATATTTTTAAACTTACAAATAAGATAGAAGTCCAATCGCCTTTCAAAAATATATTTTATGGCGTTGTTACTTTTGATTAATATATTTTATTATAATTCTACTGTATCACGCCAATAATTCACCATTTTCGAAATCACTTTAACTACTTTTAACATACCAATATTATAGATACCAGACGACACATTCCATTTTATTATTATTATTATTATCATTTCATTCGACTGCTATATCATGTTGTTATGGCCACAATTTTAATTTTTTTTTTTTTTTTATCTCCAGCGTTACATAGACAAAGATACCATGACGACACATTCCAATGTGTTGTTTTTTTATTTTTTATTTATTATTATTATTATTATTATTATTATTATTATTATTATTATTTAGACTATCAGGAAACAGTATAACATACAAAAGCATAGCCGTATTAATGGCAGAAACAGAAAGAAGACTAAAGTTTTCTCTACAGAAGGTATTAAAGTAAAACAAGAAAGGGGTAAACATCAATTGTAAGAAGCATGAATGAACACTTATTAACAAAAAGTACAGTTCTAGATGCGAGTTATGAATTACTGACACTAGAATCGAGCAATGTTGGAAATGTAACAACAGAGTAGAGAAAATATGACAAAAAAAATCAGAACACTCTTTAGAATAGCGAAATATCCTTTCGAAAATCTAAACAACGTATTAAGAAAATCTTTATTAGCAACAAAGAAAATGTACTGTATTAGAAATGTTCGTATATGGCAGTAAATGCCGGACTATTTCCTCACAAATGGAGAAAAGACTTGTAGCAACAAAGATGTGGTTTTACTAAAGGATTTTGAGAATTCGATGGACTGAACATGTATTAACGAAGACGTCTTTGGGGAAATGAAAACAGAAATGATGCTTTTATTTAGAACGAGACTGCTTAAACTTCATGGACACATAATGAGGAAGAGCTTGGAAACATTGACAAAAGACAGGGCGGCAACAGTGGCGGTGGGTATCAGTGTTTAATCTACCTAACGAGATTGTGTAAAAATATTACAGAACTATAGTCTGGGGAATTGCAATGTCACAAACATTACTATGAGCTACAAAAATAGAAAGTTAAAACAACCTTGCTCACTCACCTCCTGAAGGGACGCGTTACAAAATATATCATAATGTTACATTCGTTCATTAAAATAAGTTTATAGAGAATGTCAGAAAAGTCACCTAAGTATTGAAAAATGTTATTACATCTCAGTTTTTTTTTTTTTTTATAATTTTTCTTTCTTTTTTTCTTTTAAAACTTAGATTAAAATAGTCGAATTACCCATGGAAAAATTTACAACTCACCAAAAAAAAAAAAATCATAGACTTTCATTTTGGATTTAACCAAAGATTTGGTCACTGATTAATTTCGTGAGATACCGAAATTTTATAGCTACTACATTCTCCTGGCGCCTCTTTATTATTTTCTTTGTGGATATCTTAAACGGCTGATAATTGAGTAAATCAAGAATAACATCTGTACAGAAATTCGAGCCGACCTGCAGCTATAGTTCTTGATCACTACTATAGAGTCAAAAATGAAGGATCTATACGTCGAATAATCTGTCATAATTAAATGGGAATATAAAATTACTAGATTTTTAAATCCCAGTGTGACTTTTGGGACAGGCTGAATTGTATGGCTTACATTCCATCTGAAGGACCTCAATACGTCGAAGTTACATTGAACAGTTTTTATCAACATTTTCATATAATTTCAAAAGCATTTATTAAAGTTATTGGATTTATTATAAAATCTGCAGACTGGAGTTATTATTCCAAACCAGAAAATTACTTATGTAATTTGATATCAAGTTAAATAGATTATCAGGAAATGTTCAACACATATAACAGAACAAATAACAAAATATATATATATATATATCTTTGAAATATTTATATCTTAATATAGTAACCCTTCTTCACAATAACTGCCTATATATCTATTACCCATTGATTTTTTTTTTATTTTACTTCAGCAGTTCCGATTTCTGACACTGTGGTTTTAATTGCTTCTCATGAGCCTGCTTTGCTGTTATATTGTTCGCCAACTTCATGTAATTTCAACTTCCCAAACTGACCAGAGATTTTCCAAAGATTCACACTAGAAACTTGATGGTGGCTATTCCATTATCTTCTCTTGTACAAATCTTTTACGCTCAAAGGATTCAAAGTTAACCTTAGATACATGAGAAGGAGCATTGTCGTGCATAAGTACATACTTCATTTTGAAACTGCGAGGTTGGACACTTGTATCATTCAACGAACATCTTGAAATCGCACTATTCGGTTTGACACAATTATCGACTTTGAATGGTTTAATAATTGCCTGGTCAGAAAATCCGGCCCATATCATGAACACTGCCACTTCCTTTCTACCGTCTTCAAGGAACAGATACATCTATATCGAATAAAATCCATCTTTTGGCCCATCTATCAGATCCATCTTGTGTCATCCGAGATTCGTCCGTAAAGATTACTTTAGAAAAATCAATGTTCATGTGTTTCTCCGATCAACTTTGATGCTTTAAAATATTTGCTTTTACTGAAGGGAGTTTACCTAAGAGAATTCTTAACAGATCCCAATTTGTGAAGTATTCTACACCTTTCGCCCTCCTTGTCTCCTTCATATCCAACCTGTTCAAAAATCTGATCACTGGTCAAAAGTGGTTGTTTCTATTTAGTTTACGTTTCCCTTGAGTAGACAAATTCTGAAAGCCTTTACTTTTGCTTCTAAATCTCACTTTAGTTTGATAATCTCTGAGAAACTCCTTGGATATCTACCCTGTGAACATTTTCTCACCTAATAACTTTTTTTTATTTCCTATTTAACAGCATTTATTAGATTATTTCCATTATCCATGTTTCAATATATATTATGAAAAATTTTTATTAGATTTCAGAGTCTTTAAACTAATATTAGTTTAATCTGCATAATAACTTCGGGCTGCCGTTTTATAATTAATACAATAAATTTAATAAAACATGTTGGAGCTACATAAATATTTAGCACAAGTTTTGTTTTGACATCTAAATTATCAACGACCTTCCTGACGCCATAGATTCCCAAGTTGGCATCTACGCGAACGACACTACAATTTACTCCTGTCTCAAAAACAAATCTAGTGTCGGTGACAAAACTAACCTGGCCGTGCGTCTTGAAATGCACCTCCAATCGGTTGTTAATTGGGGCAAGAATTGGCTGGTCAACTTTAACGCCTCAAAAACTAAACTACTCTCTATTAATCACCATAGAGATCCTTCCCTGCCACCCATTAGAATGTCTGATAGTCAACTTCTTGAGAGTAACTCCCTGCGTCTGCTCGGTCTCACGTTGACTGCTGACCTGAGATGGAACAAATACATTGAGTCAATTGCTACTTCCACCGCGAGGAAAGTTGGCTCTCTGTGCCGCGCCAGGAAATTTTTCTCCCCGGAATCGATACTTCAAATATAGAAATCAACAATTCGCCCTTGCATGGAGTATTGCTGCCATATATGGTCTGGTGCACCTTCTGTTTACCTCGGAGTTCTTGACAAGATCCAGAGACCGATATGTAATATAATTGGCCCTGATCTGGCTTCTCGTCTACAGTCACTCTCTCACAGACGCGCCGTCGCCTCTCTCTGTCTTTTCTACAAGTATTTTCATGGTAATTGCTCCGATGAGCTGCTTTCACTGGTTCCCAGACTCCATGAATTCAAGCGTCCTACGAGGCTAGCATCCTGATCCCATCCTTACACTGTAGAAACTTTTAAATGTAGCCGTCTCTTCTACTCCAATTGCTTCATACATCGCACCTCACGCCTGTGGAACACCCTTCCGAATTACTGTTTCCCTGAGAGCTATAATCAACAACTATTCAAATGTAATGTCAATCGACACCTCCAGTCACCTTGATCTACCTACTATCCCTCCCCTCATCCTTTCTTCTATCACTCCTTCTGCAACCCCCTGCATCCTAGTGGATTCACGCCTTGCTCGTGGCGTAATGCTTAAAAAATCGTTTAAAACTGATTTAGGTTTAACATAATAACTTCAGACGGATTTGGAGGGCGGTTAAATTTATTTACTCTTACTTATTAGCAGAAATAATTTCTAGTTTGCAGTTATTTCATTTCTTGGTTAATCTTAACACATTAATTAATCGCAGTCTCATCGCATATATTATAGTTTATTTTTTTGTATTAAAATATTTTTTTTCTTTTATCTACATAGACAACAACATTTATCATTTATTTCGTTTTGTCAATATCCACCTTCCTAAAAGTGGTTTCATATTTGTTTGAAACTCCTGTCAGTAGCGATTTCTCTTTGAAAAGACTGTCATTGTAAGTTTTTCCGATATCTTTGCAAAGTAAAAAAAAAAAGCTTGTAATGTTTTAATGCTGAAGACATGATGTATTTTCTGCTTCAATGATGAGTATTACATACTTACGAATTTGTATACACTCACAGATAGCCTATATTAACAATTTAAAACCTTCTTTAAGCTGAATATTCTTTTTCTTCACTCCACTTTCTAACTTTTCTAAAAGAAACAGAATATTCTCTCTGGTGAAAGAAATATTACGTTAATTATATCACACCTATTTAAAGTGTGCAATACTAGTTTAAACCATTATTCCATTCCTTCAGAGTTTTCTTTGACTATTTCTCTGAAGTTCCATCCAATAAAACTCAAAATTCAGTACTAAAATTACTGTTCACATATTTGTTTTATGTACTAATTTACACATCTCTCAATGTGATATTTACTTAAACCTAGTTACTTAGTTGAAAACAAGCACATTATGATTTCGATATAGCAGAATCAAGCAACTTACATATCTGGGGAGTGTTTTACAAAGGGCGGAATGTACATCACCGAAATTCGAAGGTAGACTGGGATAGTGAATGTGACCTTTCAAAAGCTAAGCAAAGTATTAAGAAATCGGAATATAACGTTAGAAGCGAAGAGTAAGGAGGTTATTTAATATCGGTCCAGCTATATGTCAGTAATTGCTAGAAAATCTTGTTAAAGATAAAGAAATAACACGTGGCAGAAGAAATGTAGTTGTACAGAAGGATACTGATAATACAATGGACTGAACATGTGATCAATGGCGAAATTTTAGAGAAAATGAAAACTCATAGGGCACTTGAACTTAACATCAGAAAGTGACAGTTGAAATATCTAAGGCGCATAAGGAAGAAAGGGGACTTGGAAAATTTGGTACTCACAGGTCATACTAAAGGCAAGAGGGACACCGCATAGCCTACATAGCGAATATATGAAATGGATGGCAGAACGAGGTTTACGGGAGATGAAGGGGCATGACACATAGAAGAATTAGTAGGTAGTTTAGTTGCTTTCATATCTTTGTCCAATGTTCTTAATATGTTGCATGTTATCTCTGTTTATATTTCGTCAGAACATGCTTATCAATTCATTTCGTACTGGCCAATCTAATTTAATTGTTTGTTATCGTTTCATTTTTCTTTCGTTTAATCCCAGTTGTAATTTTTTTCAATTACCAATGTTTCTGTTTTTTTGTTTTTTTTTATTATTATTAATATTATTATTATTATTATTATTATGATGATGATGATGATGATGATGATGATGATGATGATGATTTCAGTACGGTGGTGCAATGGATAGCTGCTCAGATTGAGGAATCGGAGGACCGAGTTCGAAATTACAATCAATTCCGTTACATTTATTTACGTGATAATAACCTTGGGAAGGGTGTGAATCCTCTTCTTCTCCCCCCAGCTATGGCTAAATAGCAGGACAGACTGGGTTATATAGCCTTGGATGGAAACTGGTCTACCGCAGAGAGAAATTGTAAACTACTGCGGGAAAAAAAATCTGCCTCGTCAGTCATGTATCGAAAGATCACGCATGGCACATAACTGAATAATTAAACTTACAATATCTGTTTTGCTATTTTTCTTTTATGTGTCGTGTCCCTTCAGGATGTAGGAGATCATGGTTCTCCATTTCCTCCTGTTCCGTGTAGCTCTCAATAAGCTTTGGCTTTTTGTTATTTCTCCCAGACCCTGTTCTGCCATCCATTTGCTTAAGCCCATTAAGTATGTCACGCGTTGTTTTGCCTTGTCACTCTTCTCCTTTATCTGCCCTGCTTGTATCAGATTTTCCAAGCACACATTTCTCATTAAGTGTCACAGAAATTTCAGCTGCTTCTTCCTGATATTAAGTAGGAGTTTCCTTATTGTTTGCATCCGCTCCAAATCCGCAGCGTTGCTCACATGTTCGGCCCATGGTATCTTTAGCATTCTTCTGTAGGACCACACCTCTGTTGCCATAAATCTCTTCTTCATCTTTTAGAAGACCGTCCGCCTTTCACTACCGTAAAGGAGGACAGATATCACGTAGCAGTTCAGTACTCTTTTCTTTGTTATCAACGAAAACCTCCTGTATCCTAATACTGTGCCTAGCTTTTGGAATGCGTCTTTGGCCATCCTAGTACGTCTTCAGATCTCAGCGTCACACTTAGAGTCCTCTGTCAGAACACTTCTCAGATATTTAAATTTCCTCACCTGTTTGATTTTTAGTGTACCCGACCTGTAAATCGCATCTTTTTGCTGATGATCACGCATTCTGTCTTCGTGTAGTTTATGCTTAGTCCCTTCTTCTTGCTCTGGTTTTCTGTCTTCTCAAAGAGGTTTTGTAGTTTCCTTTCCGTGTCTGCTATCAGCGCAGTGTCATCTGCATAAATTATGTTGTTAAGGTTGGGGCTGCCAATGATGTAGGTAAGCTTTCCACTTCTTTTGTTATTAGATTGGCATTTAAGAATGAGCTTTCATTCAACATCATCCTTACTGGACATTCCCGTTATCAACAAATCTTTGAGAAAATGTTTACGCAGTACCGTAGTCGCCTGACCGAGGGATTAGCAAGTACGTTTTCGGGTTCGTATCTCATTATGGTCGATTTCTCAATAAGATGACTTCTTGATGTTATTGGACTGTGGAGGCGGTCCAAGCGTGAGGCATCTTTGGAAAGTACCTGGAAATGATACCACAATTCAACCGAAGCCTTTTCAGTTAATTGTTCGGAATTACTCGTCGACTACTTTACTAGCACGGAACCACAAGTCATCGTGACCGAGGGTTTAAAAGTACTGGCCTTGTTGAAACCGTTCATATCGAAAGATGAAATTATAATAAAGTTCCATTCAACATGTTTACAGCATAATCCACAGGTATGCTGTGTGGATGTGGAGCAAATGCGCCTGAGCTGGCGTCTGCAACATGGAATGGCTAAACGCCCGATCAGAACGTTTTAGGAAAATAAAGGAAATTGCCATATTTTGAAATTAAACAACTATAGAATTTCTGAGTGTGATTTTAAATAGGTACCGCTGGTTTTATTTTGATAGGATACTTTGCAATACAGACAAAGCTAAACGTCACCACAAGCAAAACAGTAGGTCACTGAATTACAAGGGGGTACAAGGTGTGGGAGAATTAGAAAACAGAAACATTAATAATGAGCGGAAAGTGAAAAGAGTATTCAGGAGGACAATACATAGCGATTTACATTGCATTTAAAATTTTGCAGATTAAAGCTGGCTGGAAAGAATAGAACCGGAACAAGCAAGACGTGCGAGAGAAGAAACTGTTAGCATAGAACTTACGGTTACATTTAGTCATCTCAAATGTAAACTGATGAAGTCTCGATGACAGTCTAGTACTGCGCTTAAATTCATAATGTCGAAAAGCTCATTTGAACAATTACCGTGAAAGTATTTCTAAAAAAGGATATGTTTTTCCTTTCCTGAGATCATTAGTGTGAATATGACGCCCCCACCTCGCCACTAGCACTTTTGGTATAGTGATGCTACATGTGATGCTACATCAGTTATTTGCTTTGCGTGATATACGCTTAAGCGATCATGTATCTTTCAAGGGAGATTTTTTTCCCGCAGTAGGTTGTCATTTCTTTCTGCAGTAGACCAGTTGCCATTCAAGAACCCGGTCTGTCATGCTAGTTACCCATAGCTGGGGGTGGGGGGAGAAGAAGAGGGTTCATACATTTCCCAAGTGTGTAGTACGTAAGTGAATGTAATGGACTCGACTGGAATTCGAACTCGGCTTTCCGATTACTCAATTCGAATCCCTACTCCACCATGAAACATAAGCATCCTTAAATTAAACACGTTGTGTAAAGAATGCGTTATGTGGGCTAGACATCCAGTTCATACATGTAAATTTCAAATTTGTGATGTATTCTAAATATTTAGAACTATCCTTTCTGTACAATCATTTTTACTTTATGTATTTTATGTTAATAAATTATGGCATTTTACTATATCCTACTAAACATGTTGCTAGAATTGAAGGACTGTACCTTATTTTTTGTAGACGTTTACGTTTTTTTGGTCTTCGTGATATGTGTGCGTTGTTTAAGAATAGTTGTGAGTATTTGTTTAAAGCGTGTATGCTTTTAATATTTCCGGTTGAAACTTCTATTTATAATCAGAATTCTAATTTATTCTGTGGAACAACATTCCGTGTCGGTTTTGTAAGTATTTATTTTAATTGTTGGTGTAATACGATTGCTTTTCTAACTTGAGACATGAAATATATCCTAAAGGGGGCTTGCAATTGATTTTCCACTTTGATTAGGAGACACGCAACAAGACAAACTGAATAGTACTCAAGAAATAATAAAACCGAACAAAAAAAGCATCTATTAAACTGGGTGTGTCTAAATCGGAAAGTGTGTTCAAGCAATCAAAATAACTTTGAAGTGTCAACGTCATAATTTATTCCGCTGACTTTTGGCCTGTCTATTTTTTAGTTGTATTTTTTCTTGTCTAAAGGAAAAGTTTAGTGATTGATTTTATTTTAGATGAAATGTGCCTGATTTATGTTTTGCTAATTTTTTATGGTTTTATCTTGGAAATTTTTAATATTGTAAATTATATAAAAATCACCCAATTATTTTGCATGCAAAATATGTGTGAAAATATGCATGATATTCCCTACAGATATATATATTTCTTTATAGTACATAAAATAAGTTTCGAGAATATAATGAAAACTTAAATATTTATTTTTTATCGTGTTGAATATAAGTTAAAATCTATTTTACACAAATTTGCTTCTAAAATGCATATATGTGGAAATATGTTACAGTTTTTGTAATAATATCTTATAATATTTACATTCAAATTTCATAATGCCATAATAATATTTTTTTAATCATTTTCCCACAATCAAGATAATAAAACAACTAAGACAAGGGGGCTACTGAGAGTGAAAGATTAATTAAATTAAAAGCATTATTAAGGAGCGAGAACAATAGCATAAGAGGAAGAAAAAAGACAGCAGATAACGATTGACATTGCACTTAAACTTTTGAAGATTAAAGTTGACTGGGAAGCAAGAGGCCAGCTGAAAATTCCACAGGCGAGGAAAAAACTGTTAGCAAAGAAATTACGGTTGCATCTAGCCAAACTAGTGGAGGAGCACCAAGATATATGTAGCAGAAATTTCAAAGCATTGACAAATGATATACTTATAAATATGTAAGATAGATTCTGTAGAGAATATTGTCTAGCACAACACAATGAACCACTTTTCCTAGCAGCGGACTTAGCAAATGTTTCAATATAAACATGACAGCAGAGAACGTTATTTGAAGACGGCTCAAAGTGTCATTCCCTGGAGGTTAGCACCAGCTGACAGAATGAAGAATGCAATCCCTCAGAGGATTAATATGAGGCAGTTTATTTTGGATGCGTTAAAACAATACATTTCAATTTAAATACATTAAGGTCATTTTCTGAACGACAGATTATTTACATTTGAAAACATATTGCATGCTGCAAATTACTAATCTTTTTAAATATTTTATTCAGCCGATTCAATGGTGGCTTGAACATTTCGTTATTTTGACTATTACATATTTTCATATATAAGTTCGCATGTTATAGGCCTATGGTTGCTTCTATCTGGCACGTTAACACCTTGATATTTGTACTTTACTCAGCTCAAAATTTTTTGTGAGGGTTAAGTGTATTTAGGTAAAAAGAATTTCGGTTTTCTTAAATAAAGCAAATGAGAATTCAGTTTCTCTTGATAGATTGCTCGTTTTATGCTTATTTTTATCCAGTTTTTCTTAAATTATTCATAATAGCATTATCAATATCGCTACTTTAATAGAGGATGTAGAAATACCTCCAACACATACCACTCAGAAGTACCTTTCACATAATTGTAAGATATTAATAGAAATGGTGTCTTCATTTAGTTAATGTGTTACCAATTTGAGGGAGGTATTTCTGCGAGGTAATATGGAAGGTATTTCTGCAGCACCCTTTACTTGTAGCAATTTGACGAATGCTTCGTTACATTACATAATGTCTTGAATGTGAGCAACGATGATGTTTTAGAGAAAATGGAAACCAAAGGCAAAATTATACTTAATACCAGAATGAGACAATTGAAATTTCTAGGGTATATAATGAGAAAAGTGGGCCTGGTAAATCTGATACCCACATGAAGAACTGAATATACAGTAGAAAACAACGCATAACATATTTAGTGAGCTTTAGTACATGGATTGCGGGACAAGGTTTAGGAGGGATAAAAATTATTAAGAGCTACGAAGGACAGGAAATTGAGGAAAGCCATAATCGCCTACATACTGAAGAGGGAACGGAAGATTGACAGAGACTCAATGTCTGTTCACATATATTTAGGTCACGCCCACATGCACACAAACACAAACACACACACACACACACACACATATATATATATATATATATATATATATATATATATATATATATATATATATATATATATATATAAACATGATAGATGACGAAAAATGGGTTCTATACAATTGTGTCCAACACAACAACATTGACTTGAATTGAATAAATCTAAATCGTTGACAACTCAAATATACAGAATTTAAACATTATTCACAAACACGCACATGTGTGTCTGTGTGCAAGAATAATGCTTAAAATTCTGTATATTTAATTTGTTGACAACAGTGTATATTTATTCACACGCACAAACACACACACATATATATATATATGTGTGTGTGTGTGTGTGTGTGTGTGTGTGTGTGTGTGTGTGTGTGTGTGTGTGTGTGTGTGAATAATGTTTAAAATTCTGTATATATGATTTTGTCCTTTGTGTAGATCTATTCTTGTCAAGTCACTGCAGTTGTGTTGAACACGACTGTATGTAACCCACTTTTCATCAGCTATCATGATATATTTATAGAAGGATTATGATGATAGCCACGTAGTTAAAATGGTTTTCCTAAAATAGTCACTGAACTAAATACATTTAGAATGATATTTGAAATATTTGGGGAAAAAAATAATAAAAGAAAAAGAAATTTGCCATATCTTTTTATTGGTCGTGTTATGTTTACAAGCCGCTTCTGTTGATACGAACTTAAAACTTCAGCCAAAGCCGAAATAAATATTATATATTAATATTTGGTGTAATTGCTAACAAGCCTGTCTTTCTAGATCAATTACAACTGAGTTGTGATTACGATTCTCAATGTGTGCTCCATACTTTCAGCCTTGTGCCACATCTAATTTACGCTTAGTAGATCCCTATATTACTGAATAGGTTAGGAAATGTGCTTACCTTTACAATAACATATAGTGAGAAATTAAGCTATAATTTCCATACTATAGTTGTCAGTTTAATGTTACAGTTTTAATTACATTAATTATAAAATGCATCTAATTGTTAACATTTACGAGGAAATAATTATTCTTATTCTGCTTAATCACAAGAACTTGTTCACGAATAAAAATCAAACTCGGAATGTTTCTTGTTGCAGGATATAAATAACTGAAATATACAGAATTTTGTCCTTGTTACCCACCTGAAACAAGGCGTATGAAAAAATGGATAGGACAAGTTATGAAAAATATAATTCGAAATTACACAAGATTTTCTGCGGCTTAAGTTTGGTTATATCTTTTCAAATCATATTTCAAAGACGTTATACACACACACACACACACACACACACACACATATATGTGTGTGTGTGTGTGTGTGTGTGTGTGTGTGTGTGTGTGTGTAAAAATATACGGAAAAACAAACAAATATCTTAATATGCATTTATGCTGTTTTAATGTTAATATAATATCAACGTCGGACGTTTCGGTCTAGAAGACCATCTTCAGGACATATTCATAAAACATAATTAACATTAGACTATATTTAATTCAACATGAAAAGACGATGGACATAAGAGTAGGACTAATCAAAACAGACAAATGAAATTTTTCAAGATCAGATTTCCGTTTCAATATGATCACGTGGGTGTCACGTGGGCGATGTGGAATATGTCCTGCAGATGGTCTACTAGACCGAAACGTCCGACGTTGACATTATATTAACATTAAAACAGCATAATTGCATATTAGGATTTTTGTTTGTTTTTTCCGTATATTTTTCTTCATGCTGTCGGATCTATATCCATATATTTGCTTATATATATATATATATATATATATATATATATATATATATATATAGGCAATGACAAAAAAGTATCGGGACACCTTTGCTAAAGTACGCAAACCGAATCCACTTGACATAGATTGACCTCCAAATTTGTCGCGCATACACACTGAGCTATATCGTTCTAGGTCACTTTCCTTGTTTATAGCCGTGCTTGGAAGGAAATTATGTAGAGAGTGGTCGTCTCAGCTCCCTAGAGGTTCCATTGGTGACCTCGTCCAGCAGTTTTTGGCCAATCACAACATTCCCTAGTCTCGACAATCGGTATGTCTCCCAGACTCTGCCCCTTGCGACTTTTCAATTTTAAAAATTGCATCCCACTTGAACATTATATCAAGACTTCGAGGAAAAACAAGAGAATACAACGAGACAACTATTTCAATACGAAGAGAATGAGGGTGGTTCACTAGAATGTTTGTGGCATGGAGGGTTTTAGCTCTGAAACCTAGAATTGAGTGAGTGGACATAAGAATTTATTTCACGTAAATACATTCCATTGAAATAGCAATAGAGTTGGAATATGCTTTCAACTTTCCGTCGATAGGGAATTAAATAGAAGGTGAAAAAAAATTCATCAGCCACAAGGCCACAACGACGCATTTGGACTTTATCGAGAGCTTCTTACATTTTCTGGCAGTAGTACATCATTCCCTGTTTGATCTGGCGCATGTAAAAGCAGAGGATAGCAAGGCGTATCAGTTACTTAATGGAATGGTATTGGGAACAGATAATTTTTTCCAGCTTCTTCAATAATGGTTCGTAAGTACGAGTTCCACTTGAGATATAAGTTTAGCTTAAGTCGCAAGTATTCATTCAAAGAAAGTTGCTTAAAAAGAATCTACAAGGTGTGTCTTCATAATTTTTATTATGTCTTCTCAAGTTTCAAATAAGGTATTTTAACAAGCAATAGCAAAATTTGAACTTCGGACAACTTATTTGAAAATGAAAAAAAATATATAACCCAAAATTAAACTGGCAAACTATTCTTTTTTTTTTAATCAAAATTGTTTACACACACACACACACACACACACACACACACACACACACACACACACACACACACATATATATATATATATATAAACAATTTTTATTTAAAAAACATATATATATATATAAAAACAATTTTGATTGAAAAAAAACATATATATATATATATATATATATATATATATATATATATATATATATATATATGTGTGTGTGTATATATATATATATATATATATATATATATATATATATATATATATATATATATATATATATATATATATATAAAAGGTATTTTAACAAGCAATAGCAAAATTTGAACTTCGGACAACTTATTCGAAAATTTAAAAAATATATAACCCAAAATTAAACTGGCAGACGATATTGTTTTTTTAATCAAAATTGATTACACACACACACACACACACACACACACACACACACACACACACACACACACACACACATGTATATATATAAACAATTTATTTAAATATATATATATATATATAATATATATTTAAAAAAACATATATATATATATATATATATATATATATATATATATATATAAATATATATATATATATATATATATATATATATATATATTTGTGTGAACGTATAAAAATTATGAATATAATTCACACAAACATATATAAAAAAAAATTGAATTCCTCATCAATTTTCATTTTATTTGTGTCATTAGATAAAGACTGTTTTAATTAATCATGTGCCAGGGTTTCCGGTAAAAATCCGGTTTTCAAATGTGTATTCAATCAATTCTGTTTTCAAACATATTTTTGTACACACCTCATGTTAACAAATGAAGTATTTTTAAACGCAACTTTCAATTCGCCAAACATCCTTTCACAGGTGAAAGAGGACACCGAATTCAAAAGCCAATGATTTTGAAACTTTTATTTGGAAAATATTTTAAAATTAATTATTTGCATTTCCTCTTTTCTTTTCCGAAGCAAAATTAATTTCCAAACTATCTTTCCATTTTTAGATGCGAGTATTTCCGAAGTGTTCGGGCTTTACCGGATATGACAGCCAAGACTGTTAGGGATTTCATTTCATCTCATTCCTTGGATATTCCTAAAAACCTTTCCGTTAAAAAAACAAGGAAGAAGATAAAAGGTTTAGAATAGACATTGAAAACATTCATGTATATTCAGCAGATAATATTAATTTATTTTTATATGATTTCTTTAGATTTTGTATTCAGCATTTCATGAAAGAAGGAAGCTTAGATTTAATGTTTAGATTAGGAATAAGCAAAGAAATTATTTGACTTTCTTGTTTCCGTTGCAGTTGTATCATATACAAACACTATATATCAGTCAAGAAATGTATATCAGGTTTTAACTATTGATCTTGCTTTATTACTATATACCCGCAAAATAATATTAACAGATCATTTTTTTTAATTTTACCCCGAGCAAGTTGATAATGCCACTACGACGCAAGGTGTTGCTGGAAGTAAAAGAGATTGTGAAGAATTTATGGCTAAGCAAGTTTCTGAGAAATGGATAGGTAACTATACTCCTGAGTAAAAAATCTAGCAACCAATTACAACTAGAACAAGTTTGTTATAAATTTCTTTTTCAACTTCAGTGTGCATTATATATACGCGCGGATAACATAATCCTTATCGCGGTGTAATATGGAGTCGGCGAAAACAGTTCAAAGTCAGACATAATTTTTAGCGTTCTTCACATTTCGCCTTTAGGAAATGACTACAACTCTGGGATAAATACAGAGTCAACTTGGATATCTAAGAGAAATATTTCAGAATTAAGGGGAAATAACTAGGAAACATTTTAGTACTTTTCACCTTATGGCATATTACAGCTCATACAAAAAAAAGACTCTCAGGAACGAAATGATTAACTATCTCCTGAAGTGACATCACATTTTAAAAAAATAATTCTTCTATGTGAGGTGTCCGTTTAGAACGTGGATGGTCATTATTCACCACAGCTTCCTTTTATTTGTAGACCTTAATAAAATTTGTATTTTTTCATTCTCCTAAAACCTGATCTGCCAACTGCTTATAGAAGTTCTTTAGATAGGTTATACACTGTTTTCCTTTGTGTCTTTGGCCTTCAGTATGTCCTGTGACTGTCAAATTTTGCAAGGCCTCTTTCCTTGTTATGTATCCTAGAAATTTCAGCTGTTTCATTCTGATGCTACCGATAAGTGTCCGTTTTACTGCTATTTCCTGTAAAACATCGAATACTATATAATTCCCTTTGCTTCTAAATATAAAAATATTAGACTTAGCTAAATCGGAATAAGTATATATCCGTAAATTAAGATCTATATATATATATATAATATTTATAAAAGTATAAGTAAATTAACTCTATCATCAAAATTAATGTATATTCATTTGAGTAAAGCCGGCTAGAATATTTATTAATTATGCTAAAGTAAAATAAAAGCTTACGTAAAAAAATGGCAGCACATGAAATTATGTAAATCTACTCTATTCTCTCCATTTGCAATTAATAATTTTGGAAATGTTAATTGGCTCCTGCGGATAGTTTTAATTTGATTTCATATGCTAATACATTAAGGATGAAAATAGAAAACACCAATAAAGCATAATGTAATAATATCAATGGTGAATGGTTTTATATTTTGCAATCATTTTTACAATCTCATAATGTAAAAGTTCGGCTACGAAAAAAACTCTTTGTGTCTAATGACTTCTTATGTAATACTGAATCATTTCCTGTCTTTTTTCTAAGATATAACCAAGGGCAAATGAAAAGGAACGAATTTTAAAGAGACTTGGAGCGAAGGCAGCGATTTTAATTACAGATTGTGGTTTTGAAAGCTTCTTGCGACATTGACATAATATAGATCAGGCTAATGATAACTCAACCAATCGTTTTTTGGTTTTTTCATTTTTTTTCTTTCATTCTTTATCCAAATAGTCTCAGCGGACTAGAATTCTATGACGTCAAGACTGTAGAAATTAAGAAGCAAAAGTAAAATAAAGAACAACGTCTAATATAATCAAAAGCGACGAACACATTAAAAATGTGTGTGTTATGCGAAATCTTTTTGGTTTTAACAAAGATCCTTTGGTATTAAACGTTTTAAGCACATAAGACACGCAAATGACAAAGTGTTGATGGCAGATATTGGAATGAAAACGGCAGGAACAATTTAAATGATAGTAAAGAAAATCTGACAGAAAGGAATAACCATCAGTGTTAAAGAAAACTGTATATATGATTGCCTGCAAGAGGAACAGACCAGCATGTAAGCTACAAATTGCAGAACGTCTTCATTGGTGTTAAACATTAAAATTTTATATGCCAGAATTAGATCAATATTATTGGAGTAAGCCTGATTGCAAACATATTCTATTATAAATTTTCAAATTATTTTGTAAATTGTTCCATTCTGAAAATTAAAGCATATTGTATACAAACATTTTAAAACTAGCTTAAATCCCTTGCAAAAATATAATTATGGCTAAAGCTTAAAGAATATTTAAACCACATTTTAGTCATATTTTTTAAAATAAAACGCACATCCTAAAATTGCTGATACAGAAGTGTGTGATCTACGTGCATGATTCTTCTTAAATATGCAATCTAACTTAAATAAAATTTTCTACATGTAGCACTTAAGTAGCACAGAGGGAATGCAGTGAATATAGGTATTTACTTGACTCCCATAAGGTCAAGATGTGACACAAGGTCGTTTAACGTGGGAGACCCGAGCGTTTCCACTCAAAGGCCACTGGTCAAAATTGGTCAAAGCATGTCCAAGCTGGTCAGAGCTTAGTCAAAGCTGGTCATGACTTGTCCTAGCAAGTCCAGGCCGGAGCCAGTCCAAGCTAGTCGAAGCCTTGATCGAATCTCAGCCATAGGCCAAGAAACGATCAATATTTGTCAAAACCCCAGCATAACGCCGGGTAAAGTATGAATGCAGTGAATATAACCATCCTTTATATATATATATATATATATATATATATATATATATATATATATATATATATATATATATTGTTTCAATTAAAACAAATGTGGCACGAGGCCAAAAGCTAGACCTAGCTCATTTGATTCATGAACGATTTATAATTTTTAAATTCAATAGAACATATAAATTTAAATACGCAGGAAACCCCAAAAAAAACCATGGCATAAAATTTCAATATATAAAAATAGTTCAAATGTCTGGTTTTTTTTTTTTTTTTTTCATTTTCTTTTTTAATATATGAAAATGTAAGCTCATGAAATGAAAGGGGAGAGGATGAACTAACCACAAAAAAAATAAATAAAATAATAAGTGTGGCGCTGTATTCTACGTTTGGACAGAATCAAGAAGCGCACTCACTAACTGATGAGGAAGGATTTAAAAAGAAATAAAAAGGAAAGAAAAAGAAAATGGAATGGGAAAAAAAAACTAAGGCTGACCAGATGAAAAATGTGACAAAAAACAAACTGAAGCGATTGAAAATTTCGACATGGAACATAACAAAAGAGAGAACCGGGAACAGGCCAAGAACAACATTTACTCACATTAAATAGGTAAAAAATAAGAATTTTAATTTAAATATTTGTTTTAAGAAAAAATTATTCATTTTAAGTGATTTTTTTAAGCATTTCACCCCTAGCAAGGCGAGAAGCCACTAGCACGCAAGGGGTTATAGAGGATTTAGAGCGAGAGCAGATAGGAATGATAGAAGAAAGGATGAGGAGAAGGATAGTGGATAGATCAAGACAACTGGAGATGTCGATTGACATTATATTTGAATAGTTGGAGATTATAGCTATCAGGGAAACAGGAGTAGGGAAGGGAGTTCCACAGGCGAGAAGTGCGAGATATGAAGCTATTGGAGTAGAAGAGGCGGCTATATTTAACAGTTTCAACAGTGAAAGGGTGAGAGCGGGATGTCAGCCTCGTAGGACGCTTGAATTCGCGAAGTCGTGGAACCAGCGAAAGCAGCTCATCGGCGCAATTACCATGAAAGTATTTGTAAAAAAAAGACACAGAGAGACGCGACAGCGCGTCTGTGAGAGAGCGACTGCAGACGAGATGCCATATCGGGGCCAATTATATTGCATATCCGTCTCTGGATCTTGTCAAGAACCCCAAGGCAAACATTAGGGGTTCCTGACCATATATGGCAGCAATACTCCATGCAAGGGCGAATGGCGTTGTGAAGTAACGAAGCACGTGATGACGTTCACTGAATGAAATTTATTTTCGAAAATTGGAGTGAAAACGAATTTGATGTGGGCGAATGAAAATTAATAGTTAGCGAGGCAGAGAGAAACGTGTTATTGCTGTAGGAAATCCCAGACATATTTTTTACCTCTAGAAAAATGCATTGCAGCATATATATTTACATCTACACAAAGAAATCGGTAAACAAACGTACCGTATATCCTTTTTTGCACATATCTTGTACACTTGAATACGACAAGTGTCTTAGGAATTCTAACTAAGCCATAACCCAGTGGGTATATAATTCATCTTTCTTTCGGTGATTCTGTGTGGATGCTGCCTTTCGTCTTAACTCGGTTTCATTTGAGACACAAATCTGTGCAACTGACGTAAAGGCTTCGTTAAGCCGCTCTCTAGGGACATGCGCTGTGATACTTTATCCGACGCACGTCATTGAGACAACGGAAAGACAACTTCAATAAATAAGCCCATTATTTGAAGAGGCCGTCAAAATCCCCAAACGCTACAAAATCGCACTATAGTCGCTTAATCTTTTGCAGCTTTCGCCGAAATGCCTTAAAAGATTTCATTCGGGATCTCGGCTTTATTGTATCGCTCTCGAATCAACATCACCGACATTGCTTCAAGAATGTCATCTTTCATTTCTTATATCTTTCTGATTCTCTGTCATTATCTGTTTTCTTTGAAAGTGTCTGCGTTCAATTATGCCAGTTATATAGTCTTAATATTAATTTTCCTTTCTATTCATGCTTTCTAAACATTTTTCTTGTGTCGGATAATCGTTGATAATTTTCTATTATTTATGGTACCAGGGATAGTGAGTATGTAAAGGCGACAGTCTGTTTCATGCTAAACACAATCGTCAGGCCATATATATTGTCATTTTACAGATATACACAGTTTCAAATTTATCCATATACATATGTGTGTGAGCACGTGTGTGTGTGCCATATATATATATATATATATGTGTGTATGTGTGCGTGTGTGTGTGTGTGTGTGCCCTTAATTGAAAAATATTTATCTACTTCAGTTTGTTTATATTTTAATTACTATTTCTGAATCTATGCATATCTATCTATCTATCTATCTATCTATCTATCTATCTATCTATCTATTTATTTATCTATCTATTTATCTATCTATCGATCTATGTTTGTTGCTATCTCTGTAGTTCACAAACGATCTTTATTGGTTATGTTGCCGTCGCGTTTCCTCTTTAGGCGATAGAATGCTAATATCTATTAATTTAGCTATAAATCATGTAGGCGTCACTTGCTTACTCATATTGTATATGGTTGTGCAAATCTTGAAATATTAGCGTTTATTTATGTTGCAGTTTTTTGTGTATATTATATACTAGTGAGCCAGTCAAAATGACTTGACACATTAGTACAAAATATACACAAAAAACTGCAACACCCCCTCATCAGTTGTATTTTCTTTTAACTCAAGTTTTGCGTCTGATTTTTCCTCGTCTACATCATCTGGTATACACACCTTCCTTTGATTGTGGATTTTGAACGGGTTTTCTACTTATAGGCCCATAATTAGGCCATACTAGTTCGTGTTGGATCAGCTCCCCGCAGTTAATGTTCTTTTCTTTGGGTTCCTCCTCTGGCTCAAATGAATCTGTAAATCTGACGCATCTGATCTTCCTTATCATTCTACTTTGTGAGAAATAAATCATATAGGCTGGAATAGTCTTGTCATACCCAATAAATACTCCCCTTTCACTTTTTGGATCTAGTTTTGCCCTGTGGTCGACATATGTGTAGCAAATTGTATCTAAAATATGCATACCACTCACATTGGGTATGAAGTTCGTATAAGCTTCGTAAGCTTCGTAACATTATTTAATGTTACTATTATAGCAACGGTTTCTTATATATACGGCTGTATTTAATGCATAAACCCACAGATTTTGGGGTAACTTAGATTCTATTAGCAAACATCTAGCCATTTCAAAAACCGTCCTCCAACAGCGTTCAGCAACTCCGTTCTGGTGTAGAGAATAAGAACAGGTTTTCTAATGTTTAATGCCTTCATTTATTAGGAGGTTTTCGTAAGCATCAGAAGTAAATTCTCCACCATTATCTGTCCCAATTATTTTTTACTTTTCCATACGGGGAGATATCGGATAAATAGATTTTTGTAGCTTGCAGGGTATCAGATTTGTTTTTCAGAAAATATATCATAATAAGTCCTGAATATTCGTCAACAAAGTTCAATACATATGAATAGGTGTCGATACACATTTTATTTGTATAAACACAGAAGCGTCTGGTTAGCTGAATCGTTAACATTGTTAGTCGCTTTTGCTATGTATTTAGATAATCTGAATAAAATCCAAAGACGGATCCGCAATTTCATCGATCCTGATCTGGCATCTCGGCTTTAGTCACTTTTCCACCGCCATGATATAACTTACATGCGCGTTGTTTATAATTACTTTCATGGCAATTGTTCTGAGGAGCATTACACCTTTCTACATCGACTGTACGATTTTAAGCGTAGTTATAGATTATAGATGCCTCATCATTTTTTAGTTGAAACTTTTAGATGTAACCGTAAGTCTTATGCAAAGAGTTTCTTCTCTCGCACTTCTCCTTTGTTTAACTCTCCTCCAATTTCTTCCTTTCCAGTCAACTTTGACCTTCAAAAATGTAAACGCAATGTCATTCCTTATCTTCTGCATTCTTTGTCTGTACTTTTATTTCTCTCTCTCTGCTTAATAATGCTTTTATTTTCTAATATTCTTTCACACTCAGTAACCCCATGCGTCTTAGTGAACCTATTGCCTTGCTTGTGGTGAAATTATAAAATAAATTTCTTAAAAAGATATCAGTTTTTATAATGAGAACACATTTAGCGCAACATATGAATATAACCATTCATTACAGGCTTTAAAAATATATATTTTATAATATCTTATAGAACTGAATAAATTACTTTATTATTTTTCATCTTAATGAGGTATCCATGACATTTTATAAATTTATCAGTTTTCAAACATTGATTTCTCTTACCTTTTCTACTGTTTCAGCTGTAGAATTAATTTCAGTTGTTCTTATTTCATTATAAGTTTTTATTCAATTGAATATCGTTTTCATATATATATATATATATATATATATATATATATATATATATATATATATATATATATATATATATATATATGTGTGTGTGTGTGTGTGTGTGTGCGCGTGTATTTCAATGATGGATCAAGCGTTTCATATTGGTTTTCTATCTAAAGTCCCTGAGTAAATCTATTAATTTGGTGCCCCTGAAATGGCTTTCGTAAGGTGAAAAATATTCTTCTCTTCACATTGCGAAATAATTTTATTTTGTTGAAATATACATTTCAGTATTCGCATAAATTGAACGACGCTAAAACTGTATTTCTCCCAAGATCCTACAATAATTGTTTGCATTTATCTTGAACAATCTCGTAAATTTCTGTTCCGAATAGTACTACAAGTAGTTTCTTATTTAAACATGTTTACTGTTTGGTTGTCTCTTTCCATGAACGTTCAACCCTAGAGCGCAGTCTAAGTTGCATCCAGTGTGGCTCTACATTCATCAATAAACATGTTGAAAATACAGTTGTCATCTACTAATTTGTCAACCTTAAATGTAATATTAGGTTGTTACATAAAATCATCGAATTTTATTTATTTAACACTTATTATTTATTAATACGTCTGATGAAACATTCAACCATGTATTCCCTTCATTGTTTACGACTCCATGCCAATGGTCCATTAACTGTTCAATGACATGACCGTAGAAATCGCTATTCTTCGAGTTGAAAATTTCATCAAGCTCCTTTTGAAGCTTCACATCGTTGTTGAATGAAACACCCCGTAAATTGTTAGGAAACAGCCAAAAATTATAAGCTAAAGGGGCTAAAGCAGGAAAATATTGTGGGTGTGGCAGAACTTTCTAAACAAGATCTTTGTATCAACAATTAGTCTGGTGTCGAGGGAGTAAACTGGTAGTGATGGAGATTTGTTTCAATTGGTCAATCATTCATGCGCTATGTACCTGGAAATCAAAACATTGAGTGAAGATGACGGACAACAGTGACATAAATGTTTGCCGAATTCTGAGCAAATTACCTAGTTCTTATTTAATCAGAGACTAGAAGTGGTTCCCATCAAATTGTTCAGGTTGGCCAGAACGCGAAGAGATTTTGAGTTTGATCTTTCTCTCCTTTATGGTCTTGATTAAAAGCGAACAAGACCAACATGTCTATTCTTGTCTCTTTGGCTTTACAGCTCAAAGTGGTGTCTAAACTTAAACAAAATTTCAATAACGTTTCAAAGGGTGACGAAGTTACTAAGACAAAATTTTACGAAAGTGTATTGTTCAAGATCATTCGCAGAATACCAGAAAAAAGAAGTAATATATGCGATAACTTAATAGGTTTAGTTGTCGTCATATTTTTAGTAAATATTCTTAATATTCTTAATAAGTTTTATTTGCTTCCATTTACAACGGCACCTGCTTCTTCGAATATTGTTCTTACATTTCAACCCATTTTTCATTTTTTTACACATTCAATTTTTCTCAGTTGTCTTTGTTATATTCTTAAAAGCGTATTTTCCGTTTTCATTCTGATTATTTTTTTCTTCATTGAATGTTCTGTGATCTTTGTTCAACATTTCGCAACTGCAACTTTTGTGATCCGACGCACTTATTAACTTTCCTTAAGTCGTTTAATTTTTGAGGTCATTTTTCTGTGAACCGTGGAAAACTTTGTATATTGAAAATTACAAACGAAGTTAAACAACTGTACAATTGTATATATTTTTCACAACAACTCGCCCATAACGCCAAAATATACAAAACAAATATTATGGTAAATAATTTAAAAGAAAATAATATATTTTCAACTGAAATTCATATTATTGTGTATATATATATATATATATATATATATATATATATATATATATATATATATATATATATTTATATAAATAAAAGAAAGAACAGCAAGATATATAATCCGGTGTGCTTATAGATATTTTTTATTTTACAAAACAGAGCATTAATATTATAAATTAATTGATTTAAAATATGTTTTTTTTCGCTACACAGTTCTAAACCATGTTTCAAAAATGGAAGCTAAAAGCCACGAATTTAATTTTGTGATTAAATTAAAGACATTAGTTGCATTTCATCCTCAAGAGAATATATATATATATATATATATATATATATATATATATATATATATATATATATATATATATCAAGAGAATATATATATATATATATATATATATATATATATATATATATCCTTTTATACCAGAGGAATGCATAGTGCATGAAACTCTTAGTCGTACTGATGTAGCTTTTTAGTGTTTCTGTCGGGTTTCTGTTCAGTTTGGTGAATTTCGTTCGGTTATCAATAATGTTTTGTAATTTTTTTGTGGTAAGCATCTTTATCCAAAATTACATTTTGTTAGTTTTGATTTTTTAAATTCTTTTGCCGCGTTTGTTTTTCTTTTTTTCTGCTTTTATTTTTGATATAATTGAAGCCCTAATAATAAAAAATAAAAAGCCAACACTTAATAATATTACGTAAGAACACTGCCACAATGTGCTAACTGTGTTCGGAAAATAAAACATCTCTATGACACTAAAAACATACGCACAATGCACACAATTAAACTGAAAAAATAAAATCATCCTTGACAATGGCTAAAAGTATAGCCGGAACCTTTCGAAAGAATACAACATTTGGACAGTTTCTACACACTCTGTGTCAAAAAAAGGTAACACTTCTTCGAACACAAGAAAAATGAAATAAAAAGCTTAATCGTAGTACTTTGTCAGTCGTTTTTAATGAAAAATGCATAAATGAAGGATTGCTACCTAAATACATAACACACACACACACACACACACACACACACACACACACACACATAAAATTTAGATCTAAGTACATAACTTGCATGTAAAAGAACATTATATATATATATATATATATATATATATATATATATATACAGAGAGAGAGAGTGGAGAGAGAGAAAAGAGGCAGAATTTGCTCCTCTGCATATACCTAATTATACACATATATATGAATCTAATTTGAGAATGCCTATCTCTGTGGTGGATGTGTGTGTGTGTGTGCGTGTTTCTGTGTGCGCGGGCGCGTGTAAGGTTGAGTATACATAAGTGCATTCACCCTCATTTTAAAAACATATGCATACATGCTTTTATATACCGATATATTCGTAGAGATAAATTAGTTATTTATGCAAACATAGTACCATAGTAATATACATATACACACAATATGAAAATCACACTCAATATATATATATATGTGTGTGTGTGTGTGTGTGTGTGTGTGCGCGTGTGTGTGTGCATGATTAGCAGATATCTCTCTTTGTATGATTACAGACTGCAGCTGTCACTTTGATAATTGAATTAGACGAGACTGATAAATTGTTTCGTCGCTGTCACTTTCATCTCCCTCGATGCCTGTCTGGTCATTTTACAGTTCGAGCAAAAACATTCTTCAGGATATTCCCTATGTAGTAAATCTATTAAGATCTCTCTCTGGAATTCCGTCTATCTTATTTCCTAATCATATCATCGACTTCTTATCTTTATTGAAAGTTGCTGTCTTCCCACTCGTCTCTTCACGATTTTTGTCCATGAGGAAATTAATCGTTCATTTCACTTGTTCCGACTTCGATGTAATTGCTTCGTTCTTTCCCTGTAGCTAATTGCATTTAATAATTTTTTTTCATTAAAACTATATTTACCGATTTGCATAAAATCTCTAAAACGTTATATAAATAATGATTAAGTTAAAAATCGACATATATTTGTCACATATCCCAACAGTGATTAGACATATGTAATTTAATTGCGTGTTGCTATTTTCAGCATCCAACTACTGTAACTTTATGTTGTCTTCAGTGTTGTTTTCTCTTCGAACCTGACAATTCAATTTTCTCTGGTTATCCGTTTTTCGAGGTCTTTTGTACTTGATTTTACGTCCAATTTATAGAAAGTAATCTGACAGGCGTATTATAATTTATCATGACTTTTTTTTTCATTTTAAATTAAAAGGGAGAATTGTATTCGCGTTATACGTCAACTGTTGTTGGCACAAGAAGACATCTCCCAGCAAACAAAGCCATAGTATTAACGACAATTCTAATGAATCAATATGACTTTGTTGGTTCATTATCCTTTCGAATTAGATTGGTCATTTAACATTTTCGTCTGTGGTGTTTTAGTTGAAATCCTCATATTTCCAATTTAAAAATGTTCCGTGTAATATCTGAGAGTATTTTGGTTAATTTCATTAATTATTATGGCAGATGGACGCGTTACATTTCTTTGTCCCACCAGCTTACACGTTGATAGCTTGGACCACCACGCCGTGTTCCCGGCGTCAAACCTTCTCTATTCCATTCGTGTTCATTTGATAGCAAGTTCTGCTCAGAACTATTACTTTGTGGAACAAACTTCCGTTCACTTTAAGTCCAATGTCAACTGATATCGATACTACTCGCTCTCATAATAATCCTGTAGTTCACTCTCTCTTACAATCTCACTCTGTAACCGTCTGTCTTGAATCTTGTATTGGGCGACTAACAGTAATGAACAAATGACAGTACATCAGCCCCATTCGCTGGATTCTAAATCTTTTCCGTCTGGATAATCCCGAATTTTCGCCTGGTTTTAACTTAATTTAACCTTTTGACAAGACTCTTCAGCACTGTTGCCAGTGTTCACATAACGACTATTATTTTCCCGTTCCCCATTTTTTTCTTTCCCCTGGCAAAGTAAATGCATTTATCTATCTTTTCACGTTTTTTTCCCATTTACTATATGGCTTGCTGGAATAGCAGAATTCGATATCGGAGAGGATTTCTTTTTGTTTGCAACTACGACTCCGTTTAAATCTTCATATCTGTTGTGGATTCCGGGATGAAATCCGGTACTAATAAATAACAAACGCCAAGAAGGAATATAGGAAAATAAATGTATTAATATAATAATACAAACTGGTAATGCAGGTTAGTAGTTCTAGGAATGCGGGTTAGTAGCAAAATATATATACAGTCTTTGGTATCGACGTATCACTGTATGACTTCTTACTGAGTCTACGTGCTTGCTCACTGTGACTCTTGCTCGTTACTTTCGTTCTGGTTCGTTGTTCTTTCTCGTTCTTCTCTCGGGTATACACTAGCAGTAGTATATGTATACCCTGGGTGAGTCCATTTGTGTAAAAAGGGGAGAACTCCTCAACAATATACTAGAAGAGTTTATCTGTTTTGTTCCCAAGAACGTGTCTCTTCTTTACTTGTACAATTTTACGTAACTCACAAAATGTAGTGACTTACACTGTCCTAAGTGGATGACCTTCTCCACTTTATTATGGCAACTATTCTATTTTTTTCACCCTAATTCGCTACATTCCCTTACTAGGTGCAAGATTGCCGCACCATTATTTCTACACAGTCATGGCGGCTCGGATTGAAGAACCGGAGATCCGAGTTCGTATTTCAGTCGAATCCATTACATTCACTTACGTGCTAATACTCTTGGGAAAACTATGAATCCTTTTCTTCTCCCCCCAGCTATGTGTAAATAGAAGGACAGACCGGGTTTTGTAGCCTTGGAAAGCAGAAAAAAACCTACTGCGGGAAAAAAAATCTGCCTCGTCAGTCATGTATCAAAAGATACACGATCGCCTAAGCATGTATCACGCATGACACATAACTGACTAAATGCATTTTCTTTTTTTTTTTTTGTTTTGTAAATGGTCCAGTTTGTTCAAGGATATCAAGCGATACGATATTTGATATTATTCCAATACAAAATAAAAAGAATGCAAATAGAATTACTTACAATTAAAACACATTTTATTGCCCTAGCAAAATAAATAGGGAAGAAACAAATTGTTTGATGAAGGTATGTATGTAGATATAGATGTTTTATTTTTATACGTATGTGTAAACAAAGTTCCTAAAATTTGAAAAAAATGTTGTTAGTTTGCTAGAATTAGATATGCATGTACGTAAATTCAGCTCAGCGTATTTTATGTTGATTATGTTCTATGTTATAAACAATGTGATATAAGTTTCGCCGGTGACAGAAAAACACCCACATAGGGGACAGACGACACGTTTTATCTCTAAAATCCCCTGCGTGTGTAGAAGATAGAAATTGGAGAAGACTTTTGCTTATTTTTCTTCTTTACTGCTTTCTCAAATCAATGTAGCCAGAAGTTCTTTGGCAGAAAAGTGCGGGTAATTGCCCATTTTCGTTGAATCTTTTGACATTTTTTTTGACCCGCTATTAAGAGCGACACCATTTCTATTACTAATTTCCACTACGTATAAATGTCCATGTCGATTTATTTGCCATTTCTCATTCTTTGTTTCGGAAATCGCCTAACGATTACTTTTTCCTTCTTCAATCAAACAAATGTAAATTATCTGGGAAGTGTTTTAACAGAGGATAGAAAGCTTGAGAATGTAATCCGAAAGTGTATTGTTATAGCGAAAGATGCCTTCAAAAATCTAAGCAAAGTATGAGGAAATAGAAAAATATCATTAGAACCAAACAAAAGAACTGTTATGTAATATCAGTCCTGCTATACGGCAGTGAATGTTGGACAATCTCCTCACAGATAAAGAAGCGACTTGAAGCAACATAAATGTGGTTCTACAGAAGGAAACCAAGAACTCCATGACCAAAATATGCGAGGAAAAATGAAGTTTTAGAGAAAATGGAAACGAAAAAGGACATTTATACTCAACATTGGGAAGATACAGTTGACATTTCTAGGCATATAATGAGGAAATAGAGCTTGAGAAATGTAATATTCGCAGAAGCGATTTGGATAAGACAGAGAGAGGAAAACAACCTATAACCTACCTAGCAAGCTTTTGTAAATGAATCAAGGTTCAGAAGTGACTAGCAGCATGACCCGGCGTTGCCCGTGCTTGATTCAAAAATCGTACGACTCATACAGCAATCGCTATCACTTGACTTAAAATATTTTTGCCCTACCTTTTGCCTTTTAAAGGTGTGCTTTGCCGTGCTGATGTTGCTACATGCCTTATTTCTTGCCTATCTCACACTGCAATTTTTTTTCTAAGCTCTATACTAAACATTAAATCGGTTACGAAAAAAGAAATAAATAAAATGAACACCAAACGATCAGCTTTAAAAAGGACCCTTAACTGGAAAAACCGAATGAAAAAAGAATGTTAATAACAAATACTTTTCACACCCAACCAAGTTCTGCAGAATCAGAATCAACGTTGAATTTAAGCAAGCGAATGAGCCAATTGGAGTAAAGTGCCATGCAGATTTAAATTTTTCCCACTTCTAACGAATGCATCTATCGATTTTTTTTGCATGCTAGCATGCTAGTTAACATTCGTTTCAGTCAGCTGTTGGCTCTCACGCTGGCCAATAGAATCTTCCTGCCTATTCGTGGCAGCCAGCTATTGGCTCCCATTCTGGCCAGTACAAAATGGCCGCAAACTAAATGAAAACTACAGTAGAAGCATGAAAAAAATCGATTATTTCTACTATGGATGGGAGTTGGGAAATGCAACGTCGGTCTTGGCCTTCCCACTAACATGGAGCATGTGCATGTAAATTTTGATGCAAATCCATCGAAAATTGCGGCCGTGCATTCGTTACACACACACACACACACACACACACACACACACACACACACACACACACACAGAGCCTGCCTTTTATAGATAGAGATAATTAAAAGAGAAAATTTATTAAGTGCTACAAAGTTCAGAACGTTGTGGATGGCCATGATCGTCAACATCCTGAAAAGAAACGGCACATAGAAGATGTTTCTATTTATCATTCTGTTCATTTTCATGTATTTTAACTGTTGAAATTCGTCTTCTTTGATGTTTCTATGTGTGCACTTGGGATTCTTAATAGTCCTCATTGTCCTTCCTTTCTTTTAAAACAGGGCTTACACTTCCACATCTCATATCAGAAGAATCGCGATCAGATGTTTATGAGTTTCGGTTTAATACGAACATTCCCGTAAGTTATGAATTGAAAACCGCTCAATTTAGATGTTTCACATTAAAATAAACACAATAAAAGATGAATAATATAATATAAAATCCAGGAAATGATAGGAAGCGACACTTACGAGGATAAGAAGAATAAATAATGATTTGAAGATATTAACAATATTTAGGTGAGATAACAAAAAGATAGGTTTTAGTAAGAGCTACAAATGTCTGAAAATTGTGGAGAACAATGACCGCCAACGTTCTGAAGGGGCACAGTACATAGAAGAATATTGTAATGTCCATGTAGGTTTTTGGTTCACAGAGTAGCAGTTGCTAGGAAAAATTTGCCTAAGTGGAATTTGCTTATTACATGTGGAATAGAGGGTGAATGAGCGTGATTCGAGTCTGGAGACCGAGCCCAAACTCTGTAAAATCCTTCTCACAACAAGGGGGGTTTTCAGATTTATCAGAAGCCTTAACTCTAAGAAGGCTACTAATCTGATAAAATCTTATTAAGAATATTATGAATTATCACCAATCTTCTTAAAACAGCTTAATTGCTGCTAGGAGTGATACTTTCCAAGACTATAGAAGATATCTCTAGCATGTCTTGTTTTTAATGATGTAGGTGAGCGTTCATCTTCGTTGTAACATTGAACCATTAACATCTTTAGTACCATCATCAAACCTTTCGAGACAATAATCAATATAGAAACATCCTCCTACACGACAACCAATATTTCGCTCTACTAGATCCACAGATGATGTCTTAGATGTCATTACTCACAGAATCATTGCGGAACTAGGGTTGTGGACCAGTGTACGTGCTTCCCAACTTGTTTTGGGAGTTAGTAACGTCAGGGTTTGAAATTGGGAATAACACGCATTCTCCTGAAATGCCCAAAACAAACATGTCGGACTCGGGATGTGAGTCCACATAAAGAAATATAAAGAAACGATAAGAACCAATATATATGTACAAATAAATGATAATGTTTTAACAACAAAGTTATACACCCGACAAACACAATGATGTGTTCAACAAACGAATGAGAAAACCTTTTTGATCCAATGTATTACAGTGAGTGAATGTGTACTAATCTAGGTATTAATCAGACACGACGTTGCTTAACTTCGGTGATCGGACGTAAAACGTTGACTCAGAGTGGCGATAATCCAAGATTAATGATGATGAGGACGACAACAACGACTATGATGATGATGATGATGATCTCTGCATTTCTAGTTATGATATTTGCCGTATATCTGTTAAGTTTACGTCTAATATTTTTTTCTCTAAGATGAATATTTTTAATTCTCTCTTCTCTATTCTTTATATGTGTCGTTTATTTTTATTCCTCTCTGCATCAGAATTGAATGCAATCTTCTGGGTTAACTCAGTGAGAAAAAAAAAAAGGACAAAGAAAAGAACAATATTTTAACGTGATCCGTATATAACTTGATTAGCAGTTGTTCTCACACTGGATAAAACGAATAATGCTTTTGATTTACCGTGCCTTCAGTTCATCTTTGAAAGAGGAACGCGTTTAAGAATTGCTTCCGGATAGGCGACTGGAAATGAAAACAATTTACAGAAAATGAAATTAAGCAAATGGGGGGGCGAAAAGAGATAAGCCAACAATTGAAAGGTTGTTGTCCTCGTATTGTAAAAGCATTTGCAACAGATATTCAGCCGATCACAAATTCATAAAACTGATTCCCCATTATTTCGTGTAAAGAATGTATTCCTTTTAACAAGACAATTAACAAACTAATAATCGTAAGCCATTTTTTAATTAGAAGTAGAGCAGGCGAAATACCAACAACAGAATTCCGAGATATTAGCATTTAATTAGAGCAAGAACTATTTTAATTTTTAATATGCAGGTAACATAATATATATCGCTGCCAAAGTTCTGCTTTGTCTGTTGCTATCACTTTACACTTTACTTTTGGCAAAGGCACGAATTCTTTGCTTCTCTTGTCAACTATTGTTTAAATAGCAGGATATATCGGACTCTTTCTTAACTTAACTGGCAGCCAGTCTACAAGAAGAACAAAACTGAATTAAAAACAAACATTGAAGACCACGTGAAAACACTATGCAATCATTCCCAGTATCTCATGTCAATTCACAGCATATAAAGAAAAGGCATCTGTATTAAGAAAAGATCCCTTACATCTTGAAGGCACATGGCAATACATTAAATCGAGTACACTTACTTAAGTCTAAAAAAAGGCTTTTTTTTCATTATTTGTAAGTTACTTTAAAATGTTTGTTTATTCTGGCACAAGGTAATGAATATATATTGAAGATCGAAATAACTGGTAATTATTTCGATTCTTGTGTCGATTTAGATTATTTACTGAATACATTGTTACCTTGTATTTTATGTAAGTCTGATGTAATGCAATTTTTTACATGAATTTTATGAGGTCTTAGTTTAAGTAAATCTCCGACAAAGCCGAAAACAATTTTTGTGTGACATGTTTCTTCGATAAGGACTATCAAACTAAAAAGAGGTAGACGTGATTACGCATGCGCATAAAGGAGAGGTGATGCTGATTTAATTTTTTTTAAAAATATGTGTTTTGGTATATAGTCTCACTGATTTCATTTAATTTCTTTTTGTCTATGCTTTTATTAATTCTGTTATTAAATATATTGGGATAAGATGTACCAAGGAATGTTAAATGGTCTAAGAACCTGTAGTTATTGTTGCAAAGACTTTTCTGATATATGAAAATTTGTATATAGTTTTCCTATTAAATTTTAATAGTCTCTTGTTAAACAGATTTATGTTGAGATTGCATTTTTCTGGGAATAAATCCAACATACGGTTGGCAAAATTTTATTTATGTTACATTAATTCAAAGGCAACTAGATTATTTGCATATAATTCGAATACTTGCACAGCAAAGAAAACTTTTTTGTCAAAAAACATTCATAATCTTTTTTCTTCCTTCTTATTCATTTAATTATATTTTTCTGTTTATTGATAATTAACAAAATAACTTGTGGATTACAGTGAAGATGAAATGACAGCATGTTTCCTGAATAATCCAACATTATTCTTTCATTCTAGTTGTCATTAATATAATCTAGTCCTCTTCAACGTTCCTACTCTGCTCTTTCTTGGTTCTTC
>CAHIKZ030004263.1:707500-717500 GCA_903632075.3 Acanthosepion pharaonis
GGATGCGTGTAACCGTCTACGCACGTGCAACAGGAAGATATATCATTTAGGACGCACACTGACGCATACTAAGGAACCGAATATTGATAAGAAATTGTAGGTAATTGAATATTAATCAGAAAAATTTTCATGACAGTTGTTTTATATTATGTGATTAATATTAAAAACGGGATGTTAGGGCCATTGTCAAGGAAGAAATTTATTCGGGAAAATATATAATTCTCACTGAAAATAAGTTATTTCCACATTAAGTTACAGAATTAATAAAGTACAACAGTGTTTGTGTGTGTGCGCGTATATATATATATATATATAAATTTTTATACCTTCTTTTCATAGATACAACTATTTAAGTAAATGTTCTGTTTATAATAAACAGTATTAAACAACATTTACAGGCATGAATGTCCGAGAAATTTTCATGCGTCCTCCGACAGGAATCGAAACTGTATCCCATATGGGACCGTCATATCGCCTGATGTGTCTTAACCGATTTGGCCACAGAGGAGCGTTCGGTTAGCAAGGTCGATTTTACTGTTTTTAAACACAATTCTTCATGATTTTCTCTCATTCATTCATATCTGCTCAATGCGTATCCAAATGTAAACAAATGACGTCATACAATATGAAATGGACAAAGTCCGACAATTATTTTTTAAGACATTATTTTTTTATGTTTATACGTTCTTTTTATATATTTTTATTGAATACGAATTGAGCAGACATGAAAAGTTGTCACCCCAAAAAGTTTTCATCTCCATTTGACACGCATATCATTGAGTTTCTCACTTGTTTACCTTTATTATTAATACATTATCATTTGTTTGTACACACACACACACAGATATATATATATATATATATATATATATATATATATATATATATATATATATATATATATATATACTAGTAATAATCTTATAAGTATAAGAAATTATACTCGTCCGGAAGACCGTCGGTGACTTGATTTGCGAATAATCAAAACAATACCAAAGCAGAAAAAAAGGTATAAAAAAGAAAGAAAAAAGAACATGTACGTCAGCCGAAAATAATCGTCTAGCATGCAAGTCCAAAGTACCAAGATAAAAAACCCCGATACGAGTAAGCAAAATAACTTAATAAAGTGCTCAATACGTTAAGTAGAGCAGACCTAAGCGGATCGTCATTGATAGCCATCCCTGACGATCTGCTTAAGTGAAACTTGCTAGGTGTGTCTGGCTCTCTTGGTTTTAATATATATATATATATATATATATATATATATATATATATATTCTTTCTCGTCGTTTTTTTTATGTGGATCTCATACCAAGTCCGCCATGTTTGCTGTCCGCCATGTTTGCTGTCCGCTATGTTTGCTGTCCGCCATGTTTCAGGAGACAGCACGCTATTCCCACACTAACGTTACGAACGCCAGCAAAAATTTGGGAAACTCAAAAAGGGGCCGTAACCCATTTTTCGTTAATTTACGAATTCTTCCATATTTCTTATTGCTTATTTTTTTTTTACTTTTGATGTCCTCTCTTGTGTCAGTGTTACTCGTGTTTCCCGTATGACGTTCCGTTTTGAGTTACTGATCTGTTTTAAATATTTTTATTTGTTTTAATTATACCAGCGTATGTTGTTTACAAATTGAGTGTTTCGAAATTCTGTTGTATTGTATTTTATGTATTGCTTTAGGCTCCTTTTATTTCCATAATTCCATTCATATTTTGCATATGACTTGGAGGTGTATTCTTCCGCGGTTGGCTTTTGGGTATGTTTTTAGACTGCCAATCTGCATTTTTCAAAGTGATTTAGCTTTTTTTTTCTGCTAGCGATGCAAACATTTTAGTTTTCTAATTTCTTTAATTAAGTGAATTTAATTGTAACTATTTTGCTCTTGCCGGAAACTTAGGAAAAAATTATCGTAAAATAAATAAAATCAAGAGTAGTTTTAAATGCATTTTAGGAAAGGCTGATGCAATTGTTTTACATGCAATTTGTGAAGTTATATTTTAGAAAAATCTATGACAAAGACGAAAATTTTTTTCGTGTGACAAGTGTTTCTTCCATAAGAAATTAATCAGACTAAATTAATGTTGATATGATTACATATGTGCATGAAGGAGAGGGGATGCTGAGTTCTTTTTAATATGTGTTTGGCTTTAATTTTTTTCGGGTATATTTATTTATTTTTTTAAATGTTTTTGTAACTTTCGTTATTAAATATATTGCAATAACATCTGCCAAGAAACGGGAAATAGTTTAAGAACAAATCTTAGAGATTCTTCCCGCGAACTGCTGCTCTGTTGGGGGCGACTCCCAAAAGGATGTTTTCCCGATCATTATTGAACTTTTCAAGTCTAGGGTTAAAAGTTAGCTTCCTCTCATATCCGTACAAACTACATCCTAACCTAATCTTCTACCTCGGGTGAGCCCCAGGCCTTGTACAGGGTGAATCCTATTGTAAAAAAAATATTATATTTTTTTCATGACGAAAATCAACTTTTTTTAGCTCTATCGTTGGTTTCTTATGGCCAAGCTAGTGATATGGTTTTCTTCAACCGTTGATGCAAACATTAAAGTTAAATTGAGTCATTAACACGTTTAAGTTCTTTATAGGCTCCATCCTGGGTCCTACATTTTTCTGATCTTCATCAACGATCTTCCTGATTTCATCACTTCTCAAGGACTCGTCTACGCAGACGACACTACCATTTACTGCTGTCTCAATAGTAAATCCGGCATTGCTGACAAAGGTAACCTAGCCGTTAATCTCGAAAAGGACCTCCAATCTGTGGTGGACTGGGGCAGAAACTGGTTTGTAAACTGTAATGCCTCGAAAACGAAACTGCTCTCATTTACCCACCATAGAGAAACTTCCCTGCATCCTATCAGCATGGTTGACGAAAGCGTCTCTAAGCGCCTTCTTGGTCTCACGTTTTTCACTGACCTGAGGTGGAACAACTGAATTGAATCAATAGCTATATCTGTCGCATGAAAACTTGGTTCTCTGTGTCGCGCCAGAAGGTTTTGTTTTTCTCGTCCGCGTCCATTCTTTAAATCTGAAAAAAAAATCTTTAAAACGAATATGCAGTGTGATAGGCCATGACATGGCATCTCGATTCCAGTCACTTTCCCGCAGGCGTGATGTGGATTCCCTGTTTTTTTTTTCTACAAATATTTTCAGGACAAATACTATGTCGAGTTATTTTCACTGGTGCCCCAAGGGCATGAATTTAAGCGTGCTACTAGCATGACATCTCGGTTCCACCATTTTACTGTCGAAACATTTAAATATAACCGCCTCTTCTACTCCAACAGCTTCTTCTCTCGCGCTTTCCGACAGTGGAAATCTCTTGATTGTCTGATAAATATTAGGTCGGTGCAAAAATAATGTCGTTTTTTGACGTTAACTTGAACGTCAAAAAACGACATTATTTTTGCACCAACCTAATATAATCTTCAAGACTTCAATGTCAATCAACATCTTCAGGTGCATTGATCTTGAATCCCGTCCTTCTCTATCATTTTTTTTCAAACACCCCTATTTAGACTTACTTTCACTCTCTGTACCCCCTTGCTTGCTAGTGGCACTCCTACCTTGCTTGGGGGTGAAATACTTAAAAAATGTTTGGCCTTTCATAATAGTGATAAAGCGGAAATATTTATGTTTAAGGTGGTACTAATAACTGAATGAGAAAAATTATGTTTTTTTGTTGTCTTTTTTTTTCCCGAAACATCAGTCGTCCTGTGATTACATTTGTTGGGTGTATTTTATAAAGTCGGTTATTTTCCGTCAAATTAAGCAGATAGCATTTACAGAATTCAGTGTGAACAAACACCTTATGTGAAGTGATCAACATTAAGACGACTACTTGATCATCGATTCGTAATTTCTTATTACTCTGTCTAATGCCTCTACACATTTCAGTTAATGCTTTTCAGGTTAATGAGTGTTCAATATCAGTAGGATGTTCGGCTGGCTATATTAGCAAGACATTCATTAATCATTAATTGATTTATTTGTTGCGTGTTGTTATCGTAAGTAAAATATCTTTGATTAAAAGAACATATAATCTCACGTAATAGGATGGAGGAGAAACGAACATATAACAAAACGCCTCCACTCAAAATCACATCCACAAATTCGCATACAATCGTGAACATTAAAAAAATATATAAGCATTGGTCTTCTTGTAGTAAAGAAATAGTTAACACAACTCAAGCATTTTATATGAGAAACAAAGTATAACAATTGCATATAGATCTCTACCTATACATATATACATACATACATACACATACATATATATATATATATATATATATATATATATATATATATATATATATATATATATATATATATATATATATATATATATATGATTCATCCCTTCATAATCCATAGCCGAAATAAATAGTTTAAATACCTAAAAATGATAACCCTTTATGAAGTCGTCAAAAAACAAACGTTACGACAGTTTTTTTATATGCACAAATCCCTTTCATAAAAAATAAAATAAAATAATAAATAAATATCCATAGACATGCAAACTAGACGAGGGTTAATACATCTTCCGTTTCAAATTTAGACACCCCCACCTTTCCCTGACTTGACATCTACGAAAGTATCTCTATACTGATACTTATTATTAACACCCAACACCCGCCTACCCAAACTTAAACAATTCGCCCTAGCTGTTACCATGGAAATTTTGATTTCAATTTTTAAAACACGTAAATTTCAGAAACACGTTATTCCAAAAAATTTCGCTTGAAGATGGAACAGAGCTTTTTTAACTCAATTTAATTTAAATAATTATATTGAAGTTTTCGGCTCTTGTTTTGAAACATGGGACTTCTTATGTCGCGATTTGGAATCGTATTTTAAATAAATATATATATATATATATATATATATATATATATATATATATATATATATATATACAGAAGTTAAAGATCAAAAATCAAATATGGATCGGAATCCGACAGGATGATAAAGTACACAACAATTAGGAATGATATATCACTGAAAGATGTTTCAGTTTTATTATTCTCGATGAGATCAGCTCTCACCTTGGCGTCTACGCTAACGACACTAAGACCACGATACTAAGACTGATCAGTCCGTCAAGATAAAAATAGCAACTGTTGTCCAAAATGACCTCATAACCTCCCTTAGCTTGTCAATTTTAAGCTCCTCCAGAACTAAATTTCTCTCCATTAATCATCTGTAAGACCACTTTCTGCTTTCTATCAGCAAGGCAGATACTATCCTCGAGGAAAGTGACTCGTTGAGCCTTCCCGGGATAACGTCCTCAGCTGACATGAAGTGGAAAGACTATATTGAATCCATCACTAGGTCAGCTGCTAAGTACATTTAATTCACTGTGTTTTTTTCTCCCCGGAGTCTATCCTGCATATCTATAAGTCTACCCTTCGTTCATACTGAGAATATTGCTGTGACATACGACCAGGTTACCCCTGCTATTTACCTGGAGCTCTTGGATAGGATCCAAAAAGGAATCATCAATATTATTGGTCCTGATCTGGCAGATCGGCTTCAGCCACTTGCTCACCGCCGTAAATTTTCCTGTCTGTGGATTTTTATCAAATACTTTTATGGTAATTGTTCGTATTTGCTTTTCGCTATAGTATCGAGACTTCATGAATTTATGCGCTGTACAAGAATGGCTACGAGATTCAATCAATTTACATTTGAGCTGTCCAGATGTAGCCATATGTTCTATGCTAATAGTTTTTCTCGCACTTCACGCTTGTGGTTCCATCATTCCAGCCATCTTTAATCTGCAATAATTTAAATGTAATGTCTATCGTTATCTACTGTCCTCCTAATTACTCTTTTCTCTTTCTGATTATTACTAATATTCCTGTTCCTAATTCTTCCACACCCTGTAACACCTTGCGTATTAGTGGCTGTACTGTCTTGCTTGAAGTGATACCAATTAAAAAAAAAACAGAATCAGGAGACTGTTCATATTAATTGGAACGTTAATGAGGAAAGTTGGCTTGGAGAATGAGAAAATTCGCAGGGCATATTGAAACATGTGTGTACAGCGAGAAATAGTGAATAACAATTAAATGGATTGCAAAATACGTGCCTGGAGGTATTATAAAATGACAAAAAGGATATGAAGTAGTTATCGCCCAGATCCTGAAGCGACACGCCACATATAAGACGAAGTTTATTTTGAAGACATTTTGTAGCTAAAACTGAATTAATCTAATCCTTTGATGAAGTGAGTAATTAAAGTTTAATTTTATACGTGATCACCCTCTTCATTTATATGATTTCACCTTCATTTATTCTGTGTTAATCTAACATCTGTTGTTACACTTTGGATATTTTTCCCTGCTTTCTCCGAATACATCTATTTTCTTTTACTTTCAGCATTTTGAGACACGTTAAATGTTATTTTTTTTTTACCCGTTCAACCTTTCATCTTTTGTTTTCAGTTAGCAATTCCTATTTTTTCTCACACTCTTTCGCGCAACATCGGTACTTTTCGTGTTTTCTATACGAGTACTGCGTTTTAATTTATACAGTTTTATTTTACTTTGAAACTTCTCGGAAAAGAACGAAAAGGGGAAAGATAATCGATTGATACACTTCAAGTTATCTTAAAGTTTTTTGGTTTGTTTTTATTCGTTTTTTTTCCTTCTAAAATCTACCAATCAATATTTTGTTCAAATTGTCAGATCTTTTGAGACAAAGAATGATAAATTTCTAAATGAAAAAAAAATATGAATGCAATAAGGAAAAAAAAGGCTTTCATACCTAAGTATGAATATATGTGTCAAATGGTAATTGATAAAAACCTAAATTAATATTCAAATGACTGAATAAATCATTTATGTATGCTAATATAACTACACACCCGCTCCGTACCCAGTGGGTCTATTACGTGAATTCTGTGTCAGATATTATGATATTATCTCTGCATACATATCTGTATATAAATAAGCACACACACACACACACACACACACACACACACACACACACACACACACACACACACACACACACATATATATATATATATATATATATATATATATATATATATATGCGAAGATAATGAAAGATATCATCTTAAATGGGATACGTAACCACAACTATATCTTGTAGACTCACAAGTCAAAAGAAGCAAGAATCAAACAAAATCCTTTATTATTATTGAATATGCCTTCTTAATAAATTTTGAATCTGAAATTCAGTACTGTCACGTTCAGTCAATTCTATAATTTTTCAAATATCAAAAATGCAGTCGGTACTATATGGCATAACAAACAATAAAAATAATTATTAAAATTCAACCCAAATATGCAAATTATCACTAAAATAGATTTAAGTTTCATTGCATTTCTTTCATCATTGAAAATGACATAAGCCAATTTGAAGCTCGTTATCATCGATAAAAACATATATTAGTGAATATTTTTCTGCCTAAGTCTACTCAATATTTATATGTGAAAAGGTTATGGAAATTATCACATCCCATCACACAGAGTAAATAGCCAACCACGGTCCTTAATTAACAAAGAAGTGACACTCTCATCAGATCAATTTTGCATTCAATGCAGAAGCTAGCATACTTATATCCTTTAGTTCCGATATCTTTCCTCAAATGGTCTTCTTTCAAACAAACCATATAGTTTTCGCATCATTTGGTCAACCGCCAATGTAATGACAGTTATTCTGAAAGAGTCTTTCAAGCCCTAGAAAAGAATGTTGCTTTCGATATATTGAACTTGTTTAACAGAGTTTGCCTTGCTTCACAAGTTTCAGATTTACTGCGTTTTTTATATATATCATACAACATTTATTAAATTGCGTAATGATAGCTTCCATGAACGGCTACTCCTCTAGATCTTTTTTTTTTCATTAATGCTGGTGTACAGCATTCATTGATCTACTTTTTTTTTCTTTATTTTCACCAAGGACCTTCAGGATTTCATCTTTCCTCGAATTTGTATCTATGCTGATGAAAAAATATTCGCTCTTGTCTTGATAGTAGGTTCGATAAAATCTTGTCTTGATAGTAGGTTCGATAAAATCAAAAATGAAAATGAACGACAGTCTTTCGTTAAATGGTGCAATAAGTGGGTTGTTAAATGCCTCCCAAACGAAACTGCTCGTTTTTATTAGTCTAAAACGGATTTTTTTGTATCTTCCATATGCGGGAGAATAAAACGCTGCGTTTTCTCAATTTTGTATAAGAGTAAATTGTCGATGCCGACACAGTAGTTTGAACATGGTTCGCCAGTCAACAAACACAGGCGATCCCATTTTGAATAAGTAGGTCACGAGATGTCAAAGGAAAAATATATACATGGGAAGTAGCGTGGCGTCAATTGATCACCATTTCTATTCTATTATCTTCTATTATTATACGGATCACTATTTCTCTATAGTAATCACTAATCGGGTCAGTATTCGGTGGTTAATTTTCGAGCGAGTATTATCGAACAAGGACTATTAGTGCGAGTGTCATTCGAAGACGTCTGACACCAGTAATTTTCAACGACGTTACTATAGTTGTTTCGGCGATTACAAAGTCTCTACTACAAAGAGCATTACAAAAGTGACAACGTGTATTCATTGACATTACAAAAGTGGTAACCAGTGTTCGTTGACATCACAAAATTCAGTATAACATTTTTCCACTGCCATTAAGTGGAACGATAAGATTGAATCAATAGCTATGTTTTCTGTTTGGAATGTTCGCTCATTTGTTATTCACACACATAAGTGCATTGAATATTGCAGCTGCTTCTAATCAAGCACCTCTCCTACGAATCTAGACATTCTTGACGAAATTCAAAGTAAAAATATGCAATGTTATTAGTCTTGAACTGGATTCACTGATGTTCGCATCGTCGTAAAGTAGACTTCTTGTACCTTAACTCTAAATATTTTCATGGTAATTGTACTGCTGAGCACTTATTTTTGATGCATCGGTATCGCGAATTTAAGCGCGGTACTAGACTGGCAGTTCGGTCTCATCGTTTTACATTTGAAATTGCTAGACGTTTCAAAACAAAAACATTTTTCTATAATCAGCGTAAAATGTTTTGTTTCGATATGGTATGCACAGGCAGAGTCTATCTCCTTATTACATTTACATCAAATTTACGTGAACATGAAATATTAGGTACACATCACCGTGTTCCCGTACGATCACTGGCGTTAAGCAATGTAGAGCCTCGTAAATACCAAGATAGGTGACTGCTTGGGGATGCCAGATACAGTATGCTAGGATGTGCGAACGGAGTAATGGTTAATGGCTCGGAATTGTTAATCGGATTTGCCGAGTTCAAATATGAATTGGGTTCGTTGTATTCACTTAGGCACAAATACCCTTGAGAAAGGTATGAAAACGCCTCATCCGTCCCTCAGTTATGGGCTAATTATTAAGACTTGTATTGCTAAATTACCATCTGAAACAAGACGTCTTACAATCTAAAAATATTTTCTGGCTTTAAATAACCTGAAAATGTGTTGATATACCGTAGAAAATGAATAAACTAATCTATCAATCCGTTGACGAAAATAGCATAGGATTCGCATATATTGTTATATACCATACCTATGAACACTAATGGGTATTACTCAATCCTCATAAATACGTTGGGGTAATAAGTACGTAGAGGTGATACGCTAAGTTGTCCACCATTAACAGTGGTTAGCCTACTTCACGCCACTAGCGAGTATTGTATTTTGTTGATTTTATAAAGATTACGATTTAATTTCCAACGTCCATTTTCGTTATTCCTCATTCAGTAACCTTTTCTAGGTTAAACATATATATTATATATTCTTCGATTCTATTTGAATAGAGAGAATTAACGTACGTTGAACACTTAAATTATCCAAGATAAACAAGTGGAAACGAATAGAATAATTTATGAGCTACTTCGCGTAACAAAGACAGCTATTTTAATTGAATTTGTAAACTTCCATTTAAATTCTTTCCCAATT
>CAHIKZ030004263.1:722500-790000 GCA_903632075.3 Acanthosepion pharaonis
ATTCAAATTCTTATTGCTTTATATTTGTCATATTTAGTCATCAAACTTCACATGAGCATTTATGTTACTTCCTATTTACAGTGACCTTATTCATAGCCGGCACGCGCTCACATCCGAACATCGGGATAATCATCCTCCCTGCTTACTGCTTTTCTTCAATCTGGAGGCGATGGCGGAAATGGATGTTAAATCCCAGCCTAACCTTGAAGAGAAGTACATTAGCTTAACCCAAACATGATCATTTTTTAGTAGGATTTGCCATTTTAGAGCAAGACATCAAAAGCTAATAGAGGAAAATGTTTGATCTTTTTTTATTCAGCACCACCAAATTGTCCCAAGTTTGTTGATATCTTTTTGATTATGATATATTTATATATATATATATATATATATATATATATATATATATATATATATATATGCGTTTGTGTGTCTGTGTGTGTGTACAAATGACAGAAAGAACAGATGAAGTAAAAATCCACTGTTTGTAGCGTTTAGCTTAATACAAATTAAAGCAATATATTATGATTATATTTTTTATTATAAGAGATTATAATCAAAACATTTTGAAATAGCTACACAAAAGCTTTCATATTTCAATACTATCTTTGTATTGCTTCAGGATATAGTAAGTAACTGGTGATTAAATTATTTTTAAGGAAATATAAAAAAAGGTTAAAATTAAAATTATGCCCCCACAATTTTATGGGAAAAGAGGTAACACTTTATTTTTAAATTTCCTTAAAAATCACTTAATGACCAGTTATTTACCATCACCTGAAGAAATATAATCGTAGTATTGAAACTTGAAAGTTTTTGTAAAGATTTCAAAATGTTTTATTATAATTTTTGTAATACACACACACATATATATATATATATATATATATATATATATATATATATATATATATATATATACACACAATTAAGAAAAAATATAAGTTTTACTAAGTGTCTGATGATAGCCGAATCATTCAACTGGCAAACACAATTACATTTCCTGCATTTAACAGTCGGGATCACATTTCTTTTTAATTCGTTTTTTTTTACTGTATTGATGCTATGTCATAGAAATTCCATTGGCATCATTAATAACAATTTAATTAATACAATGTTTAATTGATAACTGAATGATTGTGTCAATTATTACAAATTAATTTCGTAATACTTTATGCAATCATTCCTGTCTCAGTTATGACGAATAAGTAACCACGAAACCACGAAACTCAGAGTCAACCTCCGATAAATGTTGTGAATTTTAATTTCTTTTGAGACAATATTTATTTCTGTGGATAACTGATGACCAATTATCATTGTTCTAATAGAAACTTGACTATTTTAATGCAGTATTTGCAATTTTGAACTAAAAAATCGAAAGCTAACAGTGTAAATTGGTTGTTGTTTTCGGATTCAGAACGACAGAATTGTCTCAAATTAAACAAAACGTCCACTGCACCATTGACAAACCCGATACTTTACCAAAATATATAAAAAAATAAAAAGGAATCATAATTTCAACTGTTGTTCAGTATCGTTTAAGAAATGATTTTTGTCATTACTAAATATAAACTTCTTTTTTGATTTAATTACATGAACAGTTCATCTGCTTTATTCATATTTAGAGGAGATGTTGCTGCCTATTTTCGATTAATACTTTTGCTGAATTTATTAAATTAATAACAACTGGCTTAGACCTTGAGTCAGGCTTAAGACCTTTGTTAGAAAATTAAAAAAATACATATAGGGCACTCACTAACAAAATATAATAATATGGAATGATATCGCATTAAAAAATCCATGTAATATTTAATGTGTTTATGTTTCGGGAACGATAAGGATTCTAACAGATTCAGATTCGTAAAAGTTTCAATGAGAAATTAGCGTTTCTTTAAATAGATTTTAACCTTGATTTTTAAAAATGGTCTCCTTTGGTCAAATTCTTCACGGCATACTTCAGCTATAGTAATGGCTGTAGAGATACAGAAGGCAATTCTCTTCCTTTGTTTGAGATAAGTCACCTGGGTCATATGCCAGCCGCTTAGTGACATTATTTCATGCAGTGACCAGAGTGGCCAGTCATTCAGGTTGTTTGCAGCAAGCAAACCTAGCGCTTGCTTTTTTAGCCTGGGACACATGTCCCTGACTGAGGCTAAATCTGCCTCCACCGCAGCTTACAAGTACATGATACAATTCCCATTTAAGAATATATCTTTCTCAGATAAAGAAAGAAACTCCGGCTTGCGGCTCTCAACATGCAAATCTAACGTCGGTAACACTACTCGGAGTTTAATATAGTTTTGTGTATGACTTAGTGGTATAAAAGTCTCTCTTTGAACAAACTGTACTGTACTGATGCGGCATTCACCCTGAGCGGATTGAGCCGGCTTCTTCCTGTTATGAGAAGAAGATTCTTGGGATAAATTACAGAAGTAGGGTACCCAGGCCTACTCGGATAACGTTCTTGCTTGCCGCGGGGTTCCCACAGACGCAGAGACAGGAACGACCAGAAGCCGCCGGTTGCCGATGCAGACGCTCCTTGGATTTTCACCAGCGCCCTTGTTAGCCGGCGTGTGTGTCAGACCTGTCCGACTTGGGTGGCCCTACCAGGAACGAAATTCCGGGCGGCATAGCTCTGACACTACCGTTTACACCCCCCACCGACTGTGAGGTAAGGGTTGGACTTTGGGGGCTTACAGTACCAGGTGTTCCCAAGCGGTCCCCCATCTAAGTACTGACCTGGCTCTACGGTGCTTAACTTCGGTGATCGAACGAGAACCGGTGTTTTCAGCGTGATTTGACCGTAAGCTCTCTTTGAACAAAGCATATTTGTCATTCCTTTTTCTTTCAGTCATGTTGTATCATCTGTGAAATACGGTGCTATTATATCACTGATATAGTAATGCCCATAATGGGGGAAATACAAACTGAGAATAAACCTTTCTTCCATAGCTCTCCCCCGTTACATGGCTTTCCTGAAGGAAATAAATGAGATACATTTTCGATTCCTGTTAGAAAGCATCTTTTTCATAAAATTATATATATATATATATATATATATATATATATATATATATTATTTATTTTTAAAAAAGTTATAACATAAATATGTTATAAAATCACTACAAAAATAGCCATTTTGTTTCTACACCTCCGGTGTGTTATCAAGTGATGATGTTGAATGTAAAATAAATGGTTTTAAAAGTTTCAAATAAATTAACGATCCTTCGCAAGGGGAAAACGTTGTTACAAAAGCTAGAATGACCAATCAAAATATAAGTATAGGAAAATTCAAAAAGCTTGATAACGAAGTCATGTTATAATAGCTAATATTAATTCTTTTTTAATATTACCCCTATTTTAAAGATCTGAATAGCTATTATAACATGACATCGTTATCAAGCTTTTCGAATTTTCCTATACTTATATTTCGAAGCGAGATTTCCATTTCTTTATCTTTAAAATATGTGGTTAAAATAGAAACCTTGCTTTATGCACATCGGTGATAAACGATCTGTTGAAAAACAGATATTTATATGAATTTACATTTGTCAATCTACATTTAAGTATTTACTGATATACCTACTTATAATTGAGCTTTATTTTTATTAATATAACCAGCAGCATGACCCGGCGTTGCCTGTGCTTGATTCAAAAATCGTACGATTCATACAGCAATCGCTATCACTTGACTTAAAATATTTTTGCCTTTCCTTGCATTTAAAGAGTGCTTTTTCCGTGCTGATGTTGCTACATGCCTTACTTCTTGCCTATCTCACACTGCGAATTTTTTCTAAGCTCTAGACTAAACATTAAATCTGTTACGAAAAAAAGAACTAAACAAAATGAACACAAAACGATCAACTTTAAAAAAGGACTCGTAACTGGAAAAACCGAATGAAAAAATAATGTTAACAACAAATAATTTTTCCATACCCAACCCAGTTCTGCGGAATCAGAATCAACGTTGAGTTTAAACAAGCGAATGAGCCAATTGGAGTAAAGTGCCATGAAGATTTAAATTTTTCCCACTTGTGACGAATGCTGCTATCGATTTTTTTTTGCATGCTAGTTAACATTCGTTTCAGTCAGCTGTTGGCTCTCACGCTGGCCAATAGAATCTTCCTGACTATTTGTGGCAGCCAGCTATTGGCTCTCACCCTGGCCAGTACAAAATGGCAGCAAACTACATGAAAACTGCCGTAGAAGCATGAAAAATCGATTATTTCCACTATCGATGGGAGTTGGGAAATGCAAAGTCGGTCTTGACCTTCCCGCTAACTTGAAGCATGTGCATGTAAATCCGTCGAAAATTGCGGCCGTGCATTCTCACACACACACACACACACACACACACACACACACACACACACACACACACACACTGCCTTTTATAAATATAGATATCCGTGGGTAAGATAGTGCAGGTTCGATCCCTGCCGTAAAGCATATTTTTTTAAACTTTCTGTGTCATTAATTTGATTTAATATACGATTATGTCCATTCAAACAAGGCCATCCATCAAAAATGTCATTTACGGAATATATATGTGTGTGTTTGTGTGAGTGCGTATGTGTGCGTATCGTTTACAGAGAAAAAATATATATATATAAAAGAGAGCGACAGGCAGACAGACAGAAATCTTCCCAACAAATACCTACTCTCTCTCTCTCTCTCTCTCTCTCTGTATATATACATATATATATGCACTATATCTCTGATATTGAATATTTTTACCTATAAAATACATATATCGAAAGTATATTTTTTTTTTATCATTCATAGTCGTTATATATATATATATATATATATATATATATATATATATATATATATATATATATATATATATACGCCGGTTGGTAATGGCACGATTTTGATATCTGCGTAACAGATCTAAATGCAAATTTTCATGTGCACACGAAAAATCCTTATTTATGAAGAGGTTTGTAAATAAATGTTTAAAAGAACTGTTATCTAAAATTTAGTTTTCTTTTAAGAGATTTTTTTAAGGACTCCTGCTATATTCCAAAACGTCTTATTTTTCTACGTTTCAAATCGTCTATATTTTTACTAACATAATTGACTCTGTAATCAAGATCCTTTTCTCCCTTGGGAAGTTAAGAAAAATATTTACATTTGAATATAAATATCCATCTGGACTATCGCTCTGATGAAAGATATTTTTGATAACATTTTCTATTTTGTTTCTCTTACAAAGCTGGAAAATATGTAAAATAAATATTATTATAACTGTCCTTTCAATTCTGTCAGTGTTGCAATCCAAATTGCAGTGTCCTTTGAAGAGATGTTTTTGATAGAAAACTTGAAATTATTTAGAAAATAAGATTTGGTTAAATGTAAACATTGAACGAACTCAAATTTTAGCGGATATGTTATTCGAACATATTCTAATAATAAATCAGTTTCAGACGATATAAAAACATATTTTTATTGAAAATTATCCAGTCAGTCATTTAAGTGTCATACCTTGTAATCGCTTAGGCGACAATGTCTCTCCCGATTCATGACTGACTCGGCAGAATATTTTCTCGCAGTAGGTCGCCATTTCTTTTTGTGGTAGATTGGTTGCCAACACTGACTGTTACTCTATTCAAACCATAATTGGGAGAGTAGAGACAGATCCATACCTATCCACTGAGTATTTGCGCGTAAGTGATTATAATGAACCCGAATTCGAACTCGGCTCTACGATTTCTCATTCCGAGACCGTTATAGGTTACTCCACACCGCACCTGAAAATTAATAACTTTTCAGATATATTTATATTGAGCGGATACCAATTAAATAAAAGTCAATTTGCTTATAGTTTACGAAGAAAGAAAAAATCCCCATAGAAATAATCCCGTTCCATCAGCATGATTGCAGGTCGTTATTTAAAGAATTATGTGTGTAAAAATATAAAAGATTCAACATTTTCACTGAAACGGAAGCTAAGTGCTGATAACTTGATCACTTCACTTTCTTTCATGCCTTCTTTCTTTCATTCATTTTTCTCATTATGTGGATTTTCTTAGCGTAGCATATATGTGGCACAAGGACGAAAGTATGGGGCATCCAGTGAGGATCAAACTCACTACACAGTTGTAATTGTTGTAACGAGACAAGCTTGCTAAAACTTACACGTCAAAGTACCCTTAGATCTTTCTTATTATAGTGATTTTCTAGGCGAAAGTGAATAGAACCCAGTGAGGATCAAACTCACTAATCAATCGTAATTAATCTAGTGAGACAAGTGTGGTAACCATTGCACTACATCGACGTCCCTTTTCGCTTCCTTGTGATTTGTGGTTTTATTTAGTCATTGAAATCAAATAGCGTCTCTCAGAAATCTTTTCTTTTGCTTCTCCTCGCAATCAAACGAATACGTCTTTAACGTGTCTGTATTCGGGAGAAGGCGACTGACACATACATACAACGTACTTAAATAGCTAACTAAGTGAAGCCCAAAGTCACAACAGTGACAAATGTTTGAAAGGTGTGGCGCAAAGACATTTAGAATTTAGCCTTAAGTTATCAAATGCTGCCAACATTGTTAGCGGTAAGAACATTTAAAATTTCCAATACCTCTAGACGGGCGGAAATCATCTTTGAAATAATAGAGATCAGTCTGTGTTACAAATGAAATAATTTTTCGTCTTAATTTAATCACTACACGCAAAGTATAGACACATTAATGAAGAAAAAAAAATGTATTTTTACATAGTTCTTTTCTTTTTTATTTTTTCTAGACCGTTTGCCATTTAAGTTTCTAGAGCACATTCTGTTCTGCTATTTACCCATATCTCGTGGCAGGGGAGAAGAGGATTTATAATTTTACCAAGGATATTAGCATGTGAGTGAATGTAATGGACCCGACTGGATTTCGAACTCTGCTTTCCGATTCCTCAGTTTAAACCGCTATCCACTGTGCCTTCCTCAGAACCGGCGTGGGGAAAGTTGGGCTCCGTCAGTGTGTGTTAGTAAAAATGTTAGGGGCGACAATGCCCCAGGCTGCTAAAAACCTGCAAGTGTAATTATAATATGAAAATATTTATTTTCTTTTACAAACTTTTGCTGGGTCGGAGATATCCACTCTTTGTTGTCTGCACTTACTGCCTTAAGAAATAAAAAAAATGTTACTGAGCCTATAACCACACAAGTACTTAACAGAGTATATCATTTATCAAAAAAATATAAAGAAATAATCTTTTTCTGGATTCAAGCCACGTTGGTATACCAGGAAATGACCAGGCAGGTTTGGAAGCAAAGAATGCTATGAAAGAGACAAAAGCAAAAACACAAAAACCCTATAGCGATTATAAACCGGTAGTAAATAGAATTACCTTTAAGAAGTGGCAAAATCATTGGAATAAATACACTAATAACAAACTACAAAGCATAAAATCTACTATTGGAGAATGGAGCACAAAATACAAGAAAAGAAGAATACAAATGTGTTGATCCGCCTTCACATGAACCACAGGTACATCACCCACCATCATTTACTGGAGGGCACAGAATCCTCACTATGTACTACATGCCAAAAAAGATTCACCGATAAACATAAACTTCTTGAGTGTACAAACTTGAATCGAGTGCTGAAACAATGTTACGAAACAAGTAATTTGAAGAAACTCTTTATGGAAATAACATCATCGCTCGGATACTAGATTTTATAAAAGTATTTGGAATATACTCAAAAATATGAGTGGCCGAATAGTACTGCATATATATATATATATATATATATATATATATATATATATATATATATATATATATATATATATATATATATATATATATATATATATATATATATATATACATATATACATATATATATATATATATATATATATATATATATATATATATATATATATATATACATATATATATATATATATATATATATACATACATATATATACATATATATATATTTATACACATACATATATATACACATACATACACACATATATATATATATATATATATATATATATATATATATATATATATATATATATATTCTACCAAACTATGCTAAAATCCATTCCAATATGTCGGCATTAAATGACCCCGTGAGGTTGATATACCGTAAAATAAAATAACCAAACAACCAACCAACCGCTCTGAGATATTTTGGAATGGTTTTCTGTTTTGTTTTGAGATATTCTATGTAAAATCCAACTTCCTATCATTAACCGGGTGTTTGATGCTGTCGTCAAAATTTTTTAAAAAATTCGTTTTGGTCATGAATCATAAAATGCAAACAATTACATTTACACTTCGTCAAAGCAAAATCAGCTGCTGTATGACAACAACAAGGATCAGTCAACCGCTCACCTGTGATTTTAAAATTCTGTTGTAATTCTCATACACCGTTCTAGCTTTGATTTATTGCAAAACACGAAACGCACGAATGGGAAATTGTCTTTTTTTTTCAATAAACAAAGACAAGTGGGAAATTAAAAAAAAACATAGTAGAACATTACCAGTAATCATTTTCCATCATATTTTTCTTTTTCTTTTTTTTTTAAAGAAGAATTGGTTTCTGTCATAAAAATGCAACATAAAAATAATCAGTAATATTACATTTACAAATATGATGAGGCCTTAAAAAAGAACATCTTGAATAAAAACACAGATACTTGTATTCTCTTTGCAATTTTAACGTTATTGATGAATTATAGTTTTTCGTTATTGATGAATTACATTTTTTTTTGTTTCGGAATCATAGCAGGAATTTATCCTTCTTGTAAACACATGAAAAATAGATAGCTGTGTATAATTGTGTATTATTAATGCTGTATACTTTTTAATCTTCTAAAATGTTGATCTCATAATGATAGAGCGACACACCATGTGCTCGTTGAAGCTAAAATAAAGTAAAAAAATGGATGGCTTTAAATATAAATTGCCATAATGAAAGCTATGCCAACACATACTTCTGACTCCAACCTTTCCTTGAATACTAAACTGAACCCGGCATCTACGGTCAGCTTAAAAAGGCCTTCTTGTTGATCGAACAATCCTAGTTTATGTTTTGCATAAACAGAAGTGCAATTTGACACCCCGAACTTTACTGCGCACAAGAGAAACATTTAATTTATTGTGGGGTTCGTTACAACCAGAAAGATCGCAAGAAATTAAAGACATTGTGATTTCTCTGCATATCAGTAACAGCAACAGTGAAATAAAAGAACTTTTAAAGCAAACAATGGTATTTTCACCAAAGTTTAATTTCAGCAGTTGAAAATGATCGAAGCTCATCAGATTATTATGTTGGATGAGGTAATTTTTGCGAGTATGTACATCAGTTTGTTCACTGTGTCATGCTCGACAATTCTTCTCTGCTGAATATATCTTGCATATATATATAAGTCTACCATTTGTCCATACTTACAATGTTGCTCCCACATATGGTACGGAGCTTCTGCTTTATATCTATAGATCCTCGATAAAATACAAAGAGGAATTTTGCGATATTATTGGCCATGATCTGGCGTTCTGACCTCCGTAAAGTTGCCTCTCTGTGCCTTTTCTATAAATATTTTTGAAATTAATAGAGGCAACGGGCAAGAAAATGAACAGAAATAACCCGTATATTATTAGTCAGGTTTATATTTTTTTTCTACGATTTTAATCAAATATCTTGGTAAAGAAAAACTGAATGCAGATCGATAATTCACTGTCTGATTTGACTCATTAACTAAAGACATGGAGTTATTAAGTCTCAGTCATTCTTACTGAGCACTCACTTTTCTTAGATTTCGTCGGAGGAACGCTTTATATCGTAGCATTAATTCACTTCACTGTTAATATTAGCAAAAAAAGGGTGGATAGTGTGAATCCAATAAAGTTGGGCAGAACAAACTCTCATGTTCATTAACAAAACAACGAAAGATGATGACGGCTGTAGGGATGTGAGAAAATGTTTTTTCATCTCCACATTTTAGACAACGATACTTTTTTTCTTTTTATAGGCGAAACAATCATTATCCCTTCGCTTCCAGCTTTTTACATGTTTGATATGGCTAAAACCATTTATAAATCATTTATTTTCGATTAATCATTTCACCCCAAGCATGGCAACAGAGCCACTAACGCGCAAGGTGCTATTGAGTATGAAAGAATATAAGTCCGTTTCATTGATTTGTTTGTCTGACGTCATATTAAGTCCTTATTGGTTATTTAATGCCAAAATTTAATTTTCTTGGTAAAGTTGAAGTAATAAAAGATATGTTATTCTAATTTCACAGTTGAATACATGGTATATGATACTTAACTTTTGTGCATATATATGTTTTTGTGGACATAATTATTAGAGGCGATGATATGCGTTTATGCTGTAGTTTTGTTGAAGTTTTATTCTAGAATACAGTTTAATTTAAGAATTACCTGGATATTATATGGCTTAACGTCATGAAAGCGTTCTTTCATGTTGTTTCTCTGATTTTGTTTAGAGGCATATCAACCTTTATGGGTTATTTAATGCCGAAATGTAAATAATTTGAACAATTTTTTTGGCTTCAACTAAATACATTTTGAACGCATGCCTTCAAATAAAGAAAAAATATATTGTTGCTAATTTAATTATAAATAGGCATTGTTAATTTGTTTCACATAAAAATGTATTGCTGGTAATATTATTATAATTATTTTTTTTTGTGATGTTAGACGGCTTCACTTGTCAATTTTGCTATGCCAAGCAAAAGCTCGTTATCACTTTCAAAAATGCTTGTTTTATTCGACACTTCGTAGATGCCGGTACTAGTAGTAACGCTTTCCAATATTATCCGCACTAGTAATACTTGTACAAGTAGTAATCGCCAAATAGTATAATGCTCAGTAGAGAATTGTAATCCGTATAATAATGGAGGAGAGTGAACGTATCGCATTAGAAGATAGACAAGAACGAATGATCAGTGAACATTACGCTACTTCGAATTAATTCATTTCCTTTATGATCACGTGATTTACTTAATAATGGAATCGCCCGTGTTGCTCACTGGCGATCTAGTTTCAAACCACAGTGTCCGCAACGACACTTACTCTTATACAAAAAAAATGTATTTTTATAATTTCGTCGTGTTTTCTTTTAGTTTGAAGGATAACTATTTGACCTAACATAGGCTACCTCACAAAGTCTAGGTGGACCTGAGAACAACGGCAATTGAGAGGTGGTTCTACGCTTCTTAAATCATCCAATCTCCCGATCAGTGGCCTTACTGTCGGATGTTGTTTAACGTTATACCCAGGACTTAAGAATATAAGAAGATTAGTAAACAAAAATAATAAAAGACCAGAATTTAAGAGAACAGAAGATAACGATTGATATTGCATTTATATTCTTGAAGATCGAACTTGACTGGAATGCTTTCGACATAATCAAAATATATATTGAGAATCGATATCGCATTAAATTAGTAATTACTAAGGTATCATATAACCAAGGCTGGCCAGAAAAATAAGAGAAAGAAATAGTCATTTCTAATTTAATATTCTTGTTGTTTGAGATTTCATGGGGATACAATGATGCCTATTACATATGGGAACACATAATGCGGAAAGAGGGGTTGGAGCATCTGACAATCACCGGATATATTGAAGACAGCAGAGAGAGAGAAAATCCACGAATAACCTCCCTAGTAGAGTACAGGGATTGGTTTGGTTTGGTTTGGTTTGGTTTGGTTTGGTTTGAATTGGATTGTTTTGTTTTACGGCATATCAACCTCGATGTGTTATTTATTGCTGACATGATTTTTATTGCTGGTAATATTTTTTTTTCCAAAAATATATTGCTGGTAATATTTTTTAAAAGTATTTCTGGTATCAAAAACTATTTTTACACTTTCATAGTGTTTTGACTTCAGTCTGGGTGTTACCTATTTGCCCACAGCTGGGACCCTAACAGGTGCTACAACCCCGGGTTATTTTGGACATGGAACCATCAGCAATTAAGAGGTGGTTCCACGCTCCAAAAACCATCCTGAGCAGAGGCCTTGCTCTTGGAAGTAGTTCATCGTCTTACTCAGAACACGGATGATGTTTATCGTCATACCCAGAACGGACAGGGATAAGGAGATATAATAAAAACATAAAACTTACTAAAAGCTACACATGATAAGATGCTATGAAGAGGTATAATTATCAATTACCAGAAGGGATACAACGTATGAGTAAGACAAAACGTATGTGTTTATTTTTTTTTTTCGTCCATGTCTTTACTGTAACACATTAATGGCTGTAATAGGGTAAGAAAATGTCTTCTAAACTCGACATTTAGACGACTATTCTTCCTTTATCATTTCACCGGTGAAGTAATGTAATCACAGTCGAAAATTATCTCATCGTTTCCAGATTTCTACATGACAGAGAGCGAACACAACATAGTTTCGATACAAGATACCGACTCGCATTGCCTTGTATCCTCTGCCGTTTAAACTGCTAGTCAAACTGCCTGCAATCACTTTCTATTGAAGTATTTATAGAAAAGTCAGAGGGAAACTACATTACGGCGGTGAAAAAGTGATTGATGTCGAGATGACAGGTCAGGACCAAGATTGCAGATTCTACTTTGGATTTTATCTTCATCAAAGAGAGAGAGAAACAGACAAAAAAGACAGAAACACAGATATATACGTTTGAATCAGTTCTCATTGATCAGATAGGTTTCACGTGTATTAAAACTATATATAATTCTATGTGTATGTACATTTTATAAAGTTTCTTGTTTGTCTCGGTAGGCATCGAATGGTAATGCGTATTTGTAAGTGTGCATGTGTGTCTGTCTAGTTGGAGTTCTATCATCATTTCTGTGCAGTCAACCTGCTCAGTGGTGTGTCACAAGGTTCTTAATATATATATATATATATATATATATATATATATATATATATATATATATATATATATATATATATATTATTTTCATAGTGCCTTTCTTACTTATGCAGGTATGTGTGTCTACCCGCGCGTGAACGTGCGTAAAAGTTAGGTACAGAAAGCAGTATATCGAGTGAAACAGAAACATTATAATGCTGTTAACACAAACCAAATGGGAATATACAATAATACTTGTAAATTTTAAATCATAATTATGAGGTCATGTGCTTTAACTTAAATTGATTGATTCATTTTCTACGGGTTATGAAGACTTTTTTCTAAAGCCAGAAAATATGGTATTAATGTAGTAATTGAAGATAATAATGACTTAAGGATGAAGTCTTACTAATTAACCCATACCTGGGGGAGAAGAGAGGAACCCATGCCTTTCCCAATCGTGTTTGCGCGTAAAGGAATATAACGAGCCGAACTGAAATTGGAACTCGGATCTCCGACTAACAACTAATAGTCATTACCCATTACACCAACCTCACATCCAGTCATACAGCACCTGGTATTCTCAAGCGGTCATTCAACGAGGTACTGACCAGGCTTGGCGTTGTTTAACTTCGTTGATCGGACCAGTGTTTCACTGGGATGCGGGCGTAAGCCTGGGGCAACAAAAATGCCTCTACTTTAAACAAGAGAGAAACCTGAAAGGGAGAATTATAATAAAGCATTTGCTGACAAAGACCAAAACTCCAACTATGTGTCCCATAGCAGTTTTAAGAGGAATAATAGTTCCAGTACATGGGCATTTATTTCAGCTTTTTGTTACGGTATAAAGTAATTGATTGACATTTTATTAGATCTGAGGACATCACGTCAACGGAGAGACAATGGTTGATTTCATGACATGGAAGCATTGCTGACGATCTCAGTGTTTAATTCTAGTTGAATTATGTCTATCTGAACCTTACGATTCGATTCTCTCTCTCTCTCTCTCTCTCTCTCTCTCTCTCTCTCTATCTTATATATATATATATATATATATATATATATATATATATATATATAACTTGACTCGTTTCGAAAATCCTCGAATTTCTGATTTGCTAATCAAATCAATCTCGAGGGAAAAAGGTTTTTAAAAAAAGAAAGAGCTACAAACATGAACTTTTGCCGACAAAAAAATCGCACAGATGCAGGTCTGAAGCCCAAAGAAAAACCCTGATACGAGTAACAACTAACTAACAAAAGAGCTCAATACAACCGTAGAGCAGAGATTTAGATATATTTAGTGAGCCAGACAAACCTATTTAGGTTTCACCTAAACGGATCTGTTTAGGTGAAACCTTGGTAGGTTTGTCTGGCTCACTATATATATATATATATATATATATATATATATATATATATATATATATCACACAGAGGAACACATACATAGACAGATAAACAGGGTGAGATAGATAAATCGACAGACAGGCCGTGAGGGGAAAAAACGACTGACATATACATATATATGTATCTGTGTGTGTGTGTGTGTGTGTGTGTGTGTGTGTGTGGAGAAAAATTATGTGAAAAGCGAAGAAAAGAAAAAATGTTTCAACATATCTCTACAAAGTTAATTGATTTACAGAAAAATAACAAATTAATTTACGTTACGGTATTTAAAAGAAAAAATTGGATCACAGGAAGCTAATTTAGAAGTACGAAACACCCAAGTTTTTAGTCTTAGAAATATATTTCCCTTTTTTATTTAGATCAATTTTGGAAAGAGGAAATATTGGTAATCTTTTTTTTTTTTTTTGGGGGGGGAATGATGTTTCAAATTCAATATTTCAAATTCAAACGATAAGAATGCCGTCTGTTTTTTTTTTTGTTTTTTTTTTTTTTTTTTTGAAAGGCTTGAATGGCATTTAAGATAACGTTGCTGCAGCGCAAAGCGACAGAATTTAACTCACTGGACAGGCCACTGAAGATTGCTTTCAAGGATGAAAAAGGCTGGCGCCAATAAGTGTTGAACTACGTGTCCGCTTCTATATTTATATATTTGTTTATATTAAGATAGTATAAACAAAATATACATAGTATATCTTAGTCCTGGCCATGACGATAAACTTCATCCGACAGAAAAGCCTCCGATGGGGAGATTGGAGGTATTTGAGGAGCATGGAACTACGTCTTAACTGCAGTTGTTCCCAGATCCATCTTAACCAGTGGTGGGGAAAACTGTTAGGGTTCGACGTATGGGTAAATAGTGAAATCCCAAACAATATAAACGTATAAATATAGTAGTAATGTATATAACAAAAATTTGCCAACGATAAAGATTTATAACAGAATTACCAACAATAAATTTTATAGCAGAATGGCCAATAATAAATTTCATCTGTCGATGAAGCCATAAAATATTTAGATTCCTACATTAAATAACTTATGGAAGTTGATATGCCGCTAAGCAAAATTAAACCACAAACCTTGTTATAGCCAAAAATTTATTTATTTAATTATAAAATGAAAATATTTAAATTGTTTTATTGTTCCATTAAAAATATAATTCGACGGTATATAATAGTTATTAATCCTTGCTAATGCAGTTTATCATTTATCATTTATTACAGAATATTCAAAATGTCTAATCTAATCCTTCAGAAATCCACACATTATTTTATAGAGAATAAAGCAACATAAAACAAAGATATTTGTTATAATCCTTTAACACGAAGCAAGGTAATAAAGCAAAGATGGGAACCGAGAAGTGGCCTCAAAATTTTACACACAATATATATATATATATATATATATATATATATATATATATATATATATATATATATATATATATATATATATATATATATATATATATATATATATATATATTTTTAAACCTTATTTTAATGGATACCTATATTCGTATAGAATCTCCGTTTATTTTAAACAGTGTATTTATTTTCGTCTCTGGGCTTGCCGGCAAGTTTCGAACCTTCGTCCTCTATGCAGGAGAAACCGTCGATTAAAAGTATATCGGATTTTACGACTATTTCTCCTGAGAATGGAGAGGCAGATTCGAATTATGCCGGAGTGAAGGGATAAACAGTCTGACGGATTAATAAATAAACAAAAAGCCTTAATTGGATTAACTCCGACAATTATTTAATATATTTTCTGCTTATACCTTATTTAAAAACAGAGCATTTACTTAAATAGATTGTATCTATTAAAATAACTTTTTAAATATATATATATATATATATATATATATATATATATATATATATATATATATATATATATATATATATATATATATATATATATAGTATAGCCATAATATAAAACGGAAAACAAAGAATAAATATGTGTATTATTATTATAAAAAACTATTATGTAAATTTTGCAACTTTGTATAATATTTATGCATCACACCCTAATCTTTATTCGGTAAAAGTTTCATTGCTAATCATGCACTACTTTTTAAGAAATACACATATTTATGTCTTTGTTGTGTCCGTTCTTATATATATATATATATTATTTTATGGCCCTATATATATATATATATATATATATATATATATATATATATTATTTTACAGGTACATTTACTGACCGACATTTTCAGATTTACCGCCTCAACAAGTTTCAAACTTTCAAGATCAGATGTAAGAAAATATCTCGAATTTCAAACGTTTCTGTTTCAAACATTACCAACTCTTTTCACTTGGAAATTTAAAAGTTGGTCATCATTTCTCATATTTTCCTTCTGCCTGTGCTTCTTGTTTATCTAAACTTATTAAATAAGAAGACACCATTAAAACGCTTTTAATAGTTTCCCACGCTGGAAATCGAGATAGATGACCTCGCGCCACCATCAAAAGAAAGAAAAATAGAAAGAAAGAAAAATGACCACCACGACAAACACCAAAGAAAATGGACTCTCATTTCTTACATGATGCCATGTCTGGTGTAACATGTCTTCCATTTCCTAAACTACATTTGCTTTTCAAAATCATAGTCACGATTAAGTCACTTTACTTCAATATGAAATATTGACGTAATTCACGATAGTTATATTGTGTTGGTGGATAATTATCAGGGGTTTTGTTGGCGAGTTATTTGTTAATAATAATTTATGTTTTTTTTGTTGTTTTTTTTTAAGAAAGATATTTTATTTTCAGGTTATAAAATGCGTGTCGATAGTCATAGTCATTTAAAAATGTTATTGTTATGTTTCTTTTTTTCATAAGGTTAAAAAAAATCGGTAATTATGCACCAACTCAATAGTTTTTTCGGATCCAGTGCACAACTTCGTTTCACTATGAACGCGAAATCCAATACCTCATTCGTAATACAATAACCCGGATAATGATATAAGAGAAACCCGGATATAGAGAGAAACCCGGATATAAGAGAGATTTTTCTGGTCCCAAATTAGAAACTTATCTAAACAAAATAGACCAAACCCGGATATAAGAGAAACCCGATAAAATCCAGTCCCGACAACTTTCTTATATCCGGGTTACACTGTCTTACATTTTATTCAATTATGCATTCCTTCAACCACCATCAGCCAGTGAATATGTGACTTGGGATCGTCTTCGAACGTGATTCGGTTATGTGTTTTTTAAATACTAGATGCATTTAAGTCGACCATGTGTTTTGATATGCCGGGATCAGCTACTGACATCGAGTGAGCCGCGAATCTGTGCTTGATGGCTTAGAGGCTCTCTCTCTCTCTCTCTCAGTTTAACCCGCCAATGCACCTGCCTTTTCTGAAGGACATTGGGTGTAAATATATTTTAGCTTCAGCTGAGTCGATTAAATAAATATATATTTTTCCAAATATGAAAGACAGAACCTCCTTAGTTTTGATACTTCATAATTCTTCTTAGAATTTAATCCGCAGTTAAAACTGCATTGTAAGTAAAACTAAGCGTATTAATTATTTGAAATCATAAACCAACATTCAAAAACTGGTCTCTTTTTTTAAGTTTAGAAACTATTCGAGTTTAAATAAATATACTTTTATTCATTTGAATATAATCCACATTTTGTGGATAAAATTTAAATGTAGTAATTAGCTGACACTATAAAGCAGCATTCAAAACAGGTTCTTTTATTTTAGACAGGTGTTCAACGATTAAATCAACCCTCCTCCCTAACGGGAAAAATGCATAATCCCGACTGAAAATGTTGGTCACCGAAAGATAGACTTTATTCAAAGAAAATAAGAGGCGCTATTTAATTTGTCAATTTCGTCAGAAATGAAATTTTGTAATTCAATAGTGTCACATCCGGGCCTAATGTCTAATGTGAGCGTGTTTAAGACGAGGAATTAACAGCTACTGAATGAATTCACGGCCAGTCTAAAATATTTGATCTGACACTGATGATAATTAATTGGTGACTGACCACAGACAAAGTGCTATTGTACTTCCGTTGATTCGGATCGTATGGAAATGACAACTTGAACAATGGCAGGGGAGATGTAAATGTTGGTCGATAAACAAGTACAAAATGAATTAGACAGAGAGTAACATAAGTGCATAGAGATATAGAAATAACAAGAAACAGCATTACAGAGGATTGAATTTATAAATAAGACTGACTGAACAAGAATCGAGATGACTTTCTAAATCTATAATTTCGCCTTCAACATAGGTTCAGTGATTAGGTTACTGCAAACTTTCCAGCACTATTTCTTTTTCAAGAGAACTGAGGCAACAGACATTTGGTTATACAGAAGGATGCTGAGAATACCAATGACTGAATATGAGCGACGACAAAATTTTCGAGAATATGGAAACAAAGATGAATGTAATACTTTGCATCAGAAAAAGACTGTTGAAATCTCCAGGTGACATCATGAAGAAAGATGTTTGGAGAATTTGAAACTCACAGGATATATTGAAAGCAAGATTAGATAAATAGATATAAAGATATGAACCTGCATAGATAGATAGATAGATAGATAGATAGATAGATAGATTTCATGCTTGAACACAATTCGAACATTAAGATTGCCCCTCGGTGATAACGTCAATGAGTGCGATGGATAAATTGTCGTCCAAATTACGCAAAAATGAAAATAGCAGACATCTTTTAAAAGATATATTTACCAATATTACACAGAATTATTTTGATATATTAAAAATTAAATTCATTCAATAAAAATGCCATTGGAATCGGAATCTCCTGCAAATCTTCGGAATGGTCTCCTTTTTTTAAGTTGGTGAATGCTGGCATAATCCTTGCCTTAATTTCATTTTTTGAAGTTACAAGAAGATTTGTTGGTCTCCCGCTCAACTGCGCCTGACACATAATAATAAAGGGGTTTATAGTCTGGAGAGTTAAGTGGCTACATATAAGGGGTGATGTGGTTGCAGAAATTGTTTGACAAATATGACTGGATTTTACTGCTTGTGTGGCATGTTGTAGAGTCCTGTTGCCAGACATAGGGTCTTCCAACAGCTATCATCTTTTCTTGAACCAGGGCAACACTACCTCCAAAAGGCACTTGATGTAGGTCTTCATATTGACTCTGAAGCCTTTACCAAAAAAAATCGGCACTACTAACTTATCAGAACGATCAGAGTAAGTTTTCCGTGCTGCCGTACATTTGTAATCACCATTATACTCATCCAACACCGTCTGAGTCTTCAGCACTGTCCTCAGATTGACACTCAGACACTTTGAAATGTTCGTCTTGGAACTTCTGGTGCGAATACCAAGCAGTAAAGCATGCCCTTTCCAAATTTCTGGCGGAGTGAATTGAGTGATGGTAATCGTTTTCTCATAGATGCTGTCCAACTGACCCTACTATAGTGTGCAGTCGACAAAATAAAAAACACATGCGTGAAATTAAAATATCAAATCTGACCCTGTATTTATCTATCTGACCCTGTATTTGTGTGTATATATATATATATATATATATATATATATATATATATATATATATATATATATATATATATATCATTCGATGTCAGTCAATGGCCACCCTAAGAGTTTCACGTGATTGGGATGCGTAACTCTGATTCGCATCTGGCAAAAATACCACAGGTAATTATATAAGCAACAATCCCAGAGATCATGGGGCATGTTCTTACATCGCATATAAGATCCTATTCGTCATAGTCTCCTCTTTCGGATGAGGTTTCTGTGTCATATGCACGGGCGCGCATGCGCGCACACACACACACAGACACACACACAGACACAGGCCAGCGCTGACAAAATCCAGTATAAAAGTTAATGTCACTTATGAGTGGCTAATTCACTTTTTTTCATTACTCGTTATAACGAAATTTTACACATATGTTTGATATTAGCATGTATCCATTGTAAATACTTGTATCTTTTTTTTTTTTGCAGGAACTAAAGGAGAGAAAGGCGACAAAGGCAACACTGGACCGAAAGGAAATCCTGGTGATAATGGGCGCCATGGTGTGAGAGGTTCCGCGGGACCACCTGGACCACCAGGAAACAAAGGTAAGTAAATGTTTTGTATATTTATGAAAATTGAGATAGCGACAGTGCCAGGAAAAACAATGGGGCCAAAATATAATCACAATTTTACTTAGAAATACTAATATAATTGCTGCGTAGTTGCTCTCTAATATGAATAAGGTTAAATTTAACTGGATGCTACAAGTGTATGTATAAAAACATTTAACAAGAAAAAATATAAAATACACTATAGGCCATAAATCTGGTACTACCTCTGGATGTAATAATTTGTAAGTTACATGCCTCCCTTTAATTATCTGCTACTAAGCTAGGGCGCTGAAACTATTTAGCCCATTGGTGTATGGTATTCATTTTTGTAAAAGGGATCGCTTAATTTTTTTTAATTCATCTGCCTTAAGGTTACCATTAGACAGCAAGTTAGATTAGCCAAAAATGGGAAAAAAAAACTAAGGTAAATTTATACGGCAATGGGTTAATTTCATTATTATTATTATTTTTATTTTCTTTGATTTCTGGTGTTTACACATTTCTTTCCGGGTCCCGCCCAGAGACCTAAGGTTAAAGATGGCGTCATGACACTTTCCACTGACAAAAAAAAAAATTAAATTACATAGATAAAGCCCTTCGTAAGCTGTGGGCTGTACTTGTCAGAACAATTTTTTGTATCTCCTTGAGGCATGGACTTCCAGGAATCCCTTCAGTTAGTCTACTGGAATCTTTTCCAACCAGTCCTAGGGCTCCAACTACAACAGGGATTGTTGATGTTCCCATATGCCACATTTTCGAGATTTCTATTTCAAGGTCCTTGTATTTTGACAATTTTTTGAATATCTTCAAAGATACATTGCAGTCAGTAGGGACTGCCATGTCAATAAGGAGGCACCGTTTTTTATGTGGTCTTTAATAACAATATCTAGCCGATTGGCCTTGATTGTTCTGTCAGTGTGTATTGTGTAGTCCCATAGAATTGTAACAGGTCCTATATCCGTAACCGGGTCTGGGTGGTGTTCATATCAGTTTCTTTCAGTTTCCTTCCCGTAGAAGTTGCAGATTTTCCAGTGCAGATATTGGCCCACTCTGTCATGTCGGGTTTTATATTCAGTGGGTGCCAATATCCTGCAACCTGATACAAGATGATCAATCGTTTCTGGATACTTATCACAGAATCTGCATTTTGGGCTGACACTACATTTTAGTATATGTGCTTGATAATTCCTAGTTAGCAAGCATTGGTCCTGCGCAGCAAGGATAAAACATTCAGTTTCCGCTTTCAACCCTGCACTACGTAGCCACTGAGGGGTACGGGTTTATTATTATTATTATTATTGAATATATGAAAAAAACAAAGTTCAAATTATTCTGTCCCAAAGTGAGCTTTTACTCTAGTTTTGAAAATGGTACACTACCCGCAATTTTTAACTAATTTTACGAAACCCAGACGATGGCCCAACATTTTGGTCTATAGTGTATGTCAGCGAGCTTTATAATATAAGGATGTATAGAGCTATGTCGGCGCTTAAGTGGACAGTGGACAATGAGCATGTTTATCCATTTTCCTCCTAACAAGAATTTCTCACAAAATGTATTACTTTGGGTGGATGCTGAATAAAATCTTTCCCTTTGTCTGACCAAATATTGCCTTCGGAAATGTCTTCCTATTGTTATACAAATTCATGTAAAGTACAGGGTACATTACCTATAAAATATGGAGGTTATTATAATTTCAAATCTAAACTTAATGGAGTTCATATATCATTTTTATATAGCCTACTGGTGATATTTAACTAACTGGATTTTAAATATTGTATCACCTCCACAACTAATCAAACTAACGGGATCAAACTGATTCATTTAATGATTCCCTTAAAACAAATGAAACAAAATATATCGGGAACAACGATATCGCATTTGAGTATCTAAATAATTTTAAATTCCTTATATTGTAAGCAGAATTTCGTTTCTTTTTATCACTAACCTCCATTTTTTGCAACTACTCAAACACATTTACACATAGTTTTAGTAAATAATCTGTACGTTTTTAACACTAGGGAATTGCATAGTCATTGATAATATTCAATTTCATTTTGCAGATGAGTAAATGCCAATATATAATTTATTTGAGTTACTGTCCTCATCTTGATTATTATAAATGCCATAGAATTTATAATAATATATTAAGAAAAATGAAATACGAAATTATCAAAAGCAGTACGAACCACGCATATTAACAAAATATCAAAAACCATCTGACACTGATTATAACGACTCCAATATTATATCCGGGATGTCCTTTGTGACGGTGCTGTTATGAATATGGGAGTTTGTTAAAACAGGTATTAATATCATTTAGTGGGCGTAAGTTAAATCTGTGCATTAGGTAGTCAGTTAAATTCGTGGATTAGGTACTGAAGCAATGTAGACTGGTTTAACAAGGATGGAAAAGAACTAGAATAAAAGGGACATTTACCTTAATAAACAGATATCCTAAACCAGGTAGATAAAAGATGGCTGGGTGTACTTGGCCGAAATCCGTCTCTATCATGGCTTATATAATAATCAAGGTAAGAACAACAATTCGAATACCCTTAAGTAAAAACTAAAGTTCCTTACCCTTTTTTTGCATAAAATTTATGTTTGAAATTTTCGGAACTTAATATCTTTGTTCTACATTGTCCGGAAGGGAAAACATTATTAGACAGAGATTTAAGCAAATATTCTAGATGAAACATTTTTATTTCTTTAATGTAATGTATGATGAAATCAAATTTGTCAGTTCCTTCATTTGGAATCACAGTCAAAAGGACAATTGGAGTTGCCCATACGATAAAAGCTAAATGTTAACTGTCGATCTGATGTTTTCAATTTTTCAACACTTTGTTGAATATATCAACTTACTCAGACGACAATATCATTTTCTATCAAATTTGATTTTATAGTTTTACTTAACATAAATCAAAAGTCATGGTTTAGTGTTTATTTTAGTTCGAGATGTTAAAAACAACATTCACGTTCAGAAATCTTGTCACTAAGCTACGTCCTCCATGGGTATGACGATAAATTACATCCGGCAGCAAGTCCTCTGAACCGGAGACTTTTAGGAATGTGTAACCACCTCTTAATTTATGTTATTCCCAGGCCCGATATAACCCTGAGTGGCATCACCTGTTAGGGTCCCAGCTATAGAAAAATAGTTAAACAACTAAACTTGGGTCAAAATACTATGAAAGTATACAAAAAATTCATATTAAAAATGCCAGCAATACATTTTCATAATTAAATTTCGGCATTAAAAATACCCATAAGTTGTTGATATGCCGCTAAAAAAAATAACAAAAAAATGAAGAGTTCAATATTTTTTCACAAATTTAACATGGCAATTACCGGTATCAGAGTAATGTTGATTTTCTAAGCGTAGCTCAGATGTGGCACAAGGCCGAAAGTATGGAGCACTCAGTGAGGATCAGAACTCACTGTTCAGTCGTAACTGGTCTAGCGATATAAGCTCGATAACATTACACCACGTCGAAATTCTCCTGGCATCGTAGTAATGTCAATAAAAGAATTAATATTTACGTAAGGTTTCGAAAAGACATAAAATTTAATGAATAATATTTGTTTTACATTTTTAGTGTCTGTTTTTAATGGATTTTTGTCTGATATCATTTCTTATAAGTGTAAATATTATTTTGGCTGGTTTGAGTTGTTATATTTTATTTTATTTTCTTAAACACTTAAGTTTAATCTAGTTAAATCTAAGCCAGTTGTCATTAAATTCACAGTTTAAGAAAAAAAAAACGGTAACTCAAACACTTGTATCAACTAAAATAATTTCTTAGTTTCTATTTATATTTACGGGCTTTTTTCTCCAAAATTTCGTTTTTACTTTAAAGCGAGAAATAAATGGGTATACCTCGTTTATGGTAAAGTTTTCACGCCTCCTCCCCTTTTTTAGTCTACTAACTTCGGATTTTCCATCTGTTCTATCAGATCGGAGATTTTACAAGAAGAAAGGAACAATAGAACAAAGCAAAGAGTTAGAAATTAATACAGACGGAATGTAATTTATCTTAACGCCAGCTCGTCCTGAACGGGCTCTCTTGTAGTTCATATCATACTTGGTATTCCCCACCCTCTATCCTGGGTCCTACACAGTTTCTGATCTTTATCAATGGTTTTCCTGTGGTCATTAGCTCGCAAGTGGGCATATATGCATACGACGTTACCATTTACTCCTGTCTCAATAGTAAATCCGGCAATGCTGACAAAGCTAACCTGGCCGTTTGTCTCGAAAAGGACCTCCAATCAATGGTTAACTTGGGCAGGAAATGGCTTGTAAATTTGAATGCCTCCAAAACGAAACTGCTCTCATTTTTCCACCATAGAGAAACTTCTCTGTCCCCGATCAGCATGGTTGAAGTTCGACTTCGCGAAACCATCTCACTGCGAATACTTAGCCTTATGCTTTCCTCTGATTTGAGGTTGAACAACTACATTGAATCAAAACCTGCATCTACTGCAAGGAAACTTGGTTCTCTGTGTCATACCAGAAATTTTTTTTTCTCATTTAAGGTCATCATACACATCTATATATCTACTATTCATCCATACATTAAATACTGTTAATATATTTGATCTTGTGCACCTGCTGTTCATCGCGAAGTCCTCGACAAAAATCCAAAGGAGGATCTGCAATTTAGTCGGTCTTGACTTGGCATCTTGACTCTAGTCACTTTCTCATAGATATAATTTGGATTCCTACTGTTTTTTTTCTACAAAGATTTTCATGGTAACTGATCTGACAAGTTATTTCCACTGGTGCCCCGACTACATGAATCCAAGCGTGCTACTATGTTAGCATGTAGGTCCCACACTTTTATTGTTGAAACAGTTAAAAGCAAACGCCTCTTCTACTCCAACAGCTTCTTCTCTTGCACTTCCAACAGTGGAACTCACTTCCACTTAAATGCCTTCAATCTTAACTACAATCTTCAAAAATTTAAATGCAACGTCAATCGGCATCTTCTGATGCCTTGATCACCAGTCTTCTTTTTTATCCTTTCCGAACTCACTATACACAGTCTTTTATTTTATTTCACTCTTTATAGCCCTCTGCGTGCTCGTGAGACTTCCGCCTTGCTTAGAGTTATATGCTTTAAAAAATCAGTTCCACGTCGAAACAGGGAGTGGGGGTTATTCTCCTTCTCTAGCGCGATACAAAACAGGACGATTATATATTTCTTGTGTCTATCTGTTTCCTTTAATGATTAGTTACTTCGATGCCAGTTAAATGTTCCTCTTCTTTCTGTAGTTGTATCCGGCACACTAGTCTGTGCATGTGCCTTTTGCAAATTGCAAATGGCGGGGTAAGCATGTGAAAAATCGTGTTTTTTTAGATCCTGGTTGTTGCGTTGATTGTTCATTTCAAAATTATTACTCCTTCATCGCAATTGCAGATATTGTGCTCGTCGAGGAAGACATAAGTATATTCTACATTAAGATCATAAAAATGGAGTATTGTGCCAAACTTCCTCTATCAAAAAAGCAACTACAATTTCACTCTGACTTTGTTGAAAGATGTAAGCATGTAAAGAATAGAAAATGAATAATAAGCGGGAATTTAATTTATAAACTTTTTTCTAAATAATAAGGTCTACATCAATGCAGGCGGCGATTTACAAAAAGAAAATGAATGATTTCTATACAATATATAAAGCGATCGTAATTACTCTATGTACTATCCTCTTCACTAATGTTTCTTCTTTTTGTGTGCCGTGTCTCTTCAATCTCTTGGTCTTGTTATCTCTCCTAAACCTTGTTCCACCATCTATTTACCCAAGCTTGCTAAGTAGCTTATGCGTTGTTATCCTCTGTGATACTTGCCTTCACTCTGTCCTGAGAGGAACACATTTTACAAGTCATCTTTCCTCGTTATCTGCCCTAGAAATTTCACCCGCCTCTTTCTGATGCTAAATATAAATGTCCTTTTCTGCTTCCATTTTCTCTAAAACTTCGTCGTTGCTGACATGGTCAGTCCATGGTATTCTGGGAACATCCTCTAGAATCATATATATTTATCCGGCATCATTTGTATCTTAACACTTAAGACTTTTCGCTTGATTTTTAGGCCATGTCACCCTCACATTAGGTGTTACTACTGTTTCCATAGTAATTACGTGCGTTATGGGTTGAAGTTGCTAGCCCCACACCAAAGCGGCTTTGACTTCAGTTTTTGGATTCAAAGTGGTTGTCAAGCAAAGCTGTAGATATTAGTCTACCCCGCTAAATAATCCATAGGTGGGAAGGAGGTAGTACTGTACGGCATTCACCCTGGGCGGATTGAGCCGGCTTCTTCCTGTTATGAGAAGAAGATTCTTGGGATAAATTACAGAAGTAGGGTACCCAGGTCTACTCGGATAACGTTCTTGCTTGCCGCGGGGTTCCTACAGACGCAGAGACAGGAACGACCAGAAGCCGCCAGTTACCGATGCAGACGCTCCTTGGATTTTCACCAGAGCCCTTGTTAGCCGGCGTGTGTGTGTGTGGAAGGAGGTAGGATGGATGGATGGATGGATGGATGGAAGGATGGATGGATGGATTCCTAGTTTTCTAAGGGCATTTGCGCGAAACTGGACGCAAACATATTTTGTCATTTGAACTGAGCATGCCAAAGTGACTTTCTGCGTTGATAACTGCTACGGCACACGCCTATCCAAACAAATCAGTATATTTTATTGGGTGTCTTACTGTTCAGTCTGTTCAGATTTGAATGAAATTTATTCCCAATCGAATTTCATGCCTTTGTTTCTAACACAATTTTCAAGAGTCTACCGTATAGGAAACCTCATAACGCGTGGCACTTGTATGGTTATTCTGTCATCATTCTACTGATCGATATTTTGTTAATATTTTCGACTTTACCTTCATCCATTCTTTCCTCTTATGTATTTGCTGCATAATTATTGGATTTCATGTCACTAGCAAATATTAACAATATAATGATAAGCTAAAAGAGGATTAGTATGTCAATATTCACCTATCGTCATGTTCACACTGTAGGGATTTATTCCTTGTTTCCTGTTTACGCTTGTATTTCCGGTTCATTCGAAAAAAAATTTTTCATTATTTTTCATTTCCAGTAACCCCCTGGCGTCTTAGTGGCATTATTGTTTTGCTTTGCCTTTGGTTAAAAATAAGTAACTATGATCTAAATAGGTTTTCTTGGCTAATTTCTATTCGTTAGAAACAAAGAAGAATGTACTGAACACTTATGTAACGTCAGTCTTCTTTTATGGCAGTCAATAAAAAAGCATATTTATATTTAAAATAATGAAGAACAGTTTAAATTTCTAGGGCATATAATGAGGAAAGATGACTAGGAAAATATGATACTCACAGAAGAGATTAAGGGCAAAAAGAACAGAGGAAAACAACGCATTACCTACCTAGCCCACTTTTGTAAATGAATGGCGGAGCAAGGTATTGGAGAAATAATTAAAAAAAAAACAAGTTTTTTAAGAGATATAATGTAAACGAAATTGTGGAGAGCCATTATCGCCAACGTAATGAATAGACACGGCACATACAAGAAGAAAATCTCTTTACGTTTTATCAATTCGGCGAATTTAATTTAACTTAGCCGTAGCGATTCAAAATATTTCATTCCACATTCATTTCTCTATTTATTTGACGTTCCTTTAAGCAATGTGTAACCATCTGACAAGATCTTAAACGTTAACAATGTTTTATAATGTTTTAACTAGCAAAGGCTAAGTAAAATATTTCTAGCAGTTTTATCTGTTTGATTATGATTGAAAATGATTGAGCCTGGGCAAACTGTTTCCAAATTATGACGCTAAACCAGAATTTAAACTATCTGAATTGTCTTTTTCAAAGCAGAAGCAATTCATATTAATATATATATATATATATATATATATATATATATATATATATATATATATATATATATATATATATGCAGCTTGAAATTGAAAGAGGTGGAAGAAATTTTGATTTCTGAAGTCTGGAAATATGTGAGTCATCATACCCCATAATAATAATAAAATAAATTCAAACACAGAATAAAAAGTTTTCTCTCGGAATTATGAATAAATAAGAATAGTGTTTGGAGTTATCGTTTCGATTCATTTTGAGTTTTGTGAATATTACGTAACACAAAGGAAAAATTATATAATTAAAATACTGACATTCTACACTACTTTAATTAAAATATTATGAAGGAAACCCGATCGATATTGGTAACAGCGACAATAGCTACAAGGCTTGAGAAACCAATTTTCCTGCAAAATTGGTTTAAGGGTACGATTTTTAAAATTTCGAGACAATATTACTGCTTGCTTATTCAAAAAATGCCAAATATTTTCTTATAAGTAGAAGTCTAATATTTCTATTACCATTACATTTAAAAATATTTAGCTATTCGTCGCATAATCAAAGGAAGCCTATCAATAATGGATATTATTTATCTCGTTCATGTATCATTTAATCTATCTGATTTTTTTTTAAATTGGAAGAAATACACACTCACACACACACACACACACACACACACATATATATATATATATATATATATATATATATATATATATATATATATATATATATATATATATAGCTGGACACTCATATTCTACTAGAGAGGCTAGGCAAACACTAATTCATAGACTCGCTCAGGCACATTTATGTTTGTTCAACGCCCACAGAGCCCAACTTGATTTATATTGCAACTATACTGAGCAGACTATAGTTACAGTTTTTAAGAGGACCGTGTTATCTAGCGCGATCAACAATCTGATCTAGGCCAGCTTACTCCAAACCTCGGTCACGATGACTTGTGATTTCGTGTCCTGTCTACCCAATTTCAGTCCCAACTGGTATGGATTTCCAGGCACTTTCCAAAGGCGCCACACGCTGGGATCATCCCCCTCCAGACCGATAACATCAGGAATTCTCCTTCCTGAAAAATCAATTGTGATAAAGATTCGAACCAGGTCTCATGGTCAGAAAGCGAGCGTTCTAACCACTCGACCATATATATATATATATATATATATATATATATATATATATATATATATATATATATATATATATATATATATATATATATATATATATATATATGTTGGCTGCGACACGATTTCGAGCAAAACACTTTGATCCATCCACATGTATAAGGGGGTTCACGTTTTTTGCCGTTAGTGTAATGCATTCACTTGCGCAGCTGTGGCAACTTTGGGCATCTTTTGCATTAGCTTCTGCATAGATGTTTACATAAACTGTAACGTATAGCTTCTCCCTGTGTGTGAAGTATTTCATGATTTCTGAAGCGTTCTCTAATTAGAGTGATGCACCCGCATCCATTTCATGTTAGATCCACTCTTCAGACTTAAATTTGGCAGATTTCCTTCAAGAGTATATTTTCTTGTTACTATCTTATATACTAATTACATATGTATTTTCTGTAGTATTCGTTTATTTGCGGAAACAAATTTAATCCCGAATGTATCATCCTAAATAAACGTCCCTTAAATATATCTTAAGTGATAATTAAAAAGGGTTTAAATACAGCAATTTTTGATTGACAAGGATAAATCTTCAAAATCGAAACCCAAAACTGACATCTATTGAAGAAAGGTAATATTGGGCATATGGTGGCGAGATCGATGAAGTATTTAGAGTTACTGAAATGCAATCAAATACTAAATGCACAGTCCTATATCTGCAATGGTACCATAAAAGTTGAGTCAACATGCGACCTGCTCTCGCCAGCCGTAACTATTCTGTTCTCATCTCTACGTGATAATCTAAAACTCTTAAACTTTTGATGCAATAAGACAAGTGGTGGGCTAAATGAACGAATCAAGCGTCGACTAATTATATTCCATACGTGTTCAATGATGATCGGGCGGAAAAAGGAAATTCAAGAAACTCTGTTGACATTATCTTGCAATAGCATGACTCCACCTTATTGCAGGAATAGCATTAAAAAGGGGGACTGAAAAATATTCTAAACGTTCTTTCTACAAACGACTTTCCAATGACGAGCGTGAGTTGTCGCTTAAATCATCCCACAAAATGATGTCAATCGTTCGGACTGTATCTTTATCTAATACACCCTAAAGGATTTGCTCAATGAAAGCTGAAACTATATAGATTTCTGAATTTCTAGACACTGCCATTCGATCTTAATGGTGATAATCGCCTGTTGTGGCGCAAGTGGAATCTGATTTCATGGACATGTACATGAATTCCAGTTATAAATAGACGATTCTTAATTCTTAATTCTGTGTTGAATCACCTGAAGTTACATGTTCTCTGATTTATGATGCGTATGAAGTGCGGATTATCATTTCATCTTTTATGTGACATGGCTCTTCAAGACATCAGGTTTTTGTCGCCTTTCGATTATTTTCCTCTTAAATTATACAGAACCTGAAGAGTGTATGCATATTTTTGAAGCATTTTACTCTAAGCAAAGCGGGCGTGCCACTACTACACAACGGGTTACAGAGAATGAAAGTAAAAGAAAAACCTGGGTATAGGAGAGATTAAGGAAAAGATTAAAAGAAGGACGAGGATGAAGACATCAGAAGATGTTGATTGACATTACATTTAAATTTTTGAAGGTTATAGCTATCAGGGAAGAAAGTACGTGGAAGGGGGTTCCACTGGCAGGAAGTACAAGAGAAGCTGTTAGAATAGAAGCGTAAAGAATATGTTGGCATCTCGGCCCCACACATTTTAGTGTTGAAACAGTTAAATGTAGAAATGTTTCAACACTAAAATGTGTGGGACCGAGATGCCAACATAGCAGCACGCTTAAATTCCTGCAGTCGGGACACAAGTGGAATCAGATCGTCAGAGCAGTTACCATAAAGATATTTGTAGAAATTCAGAAGGAATCCATATCACGTCTGTGAGAACGTGACTGAAGCCGAGATGCGAAATCAGGACCGCTCACGTTGAATATCTGTCTTTGGAATTGTGTCGAGAACCTCGAGATGAAGAGCTGGGGTACCAGAATATATATGGTAACAGTATTCAGTGCATGGACAAATGGTAAATTTACAGATGTGTAGGATTGACTCAGACGAGAAAAACCTTCTGGCACGCTATAGATAACCAGCTATTTTTGCGTTAGATGCAACTTTTGATATAAATATAACGATGCCATTCAGAAATCCTGTCTGGTGTCTAGAAATGGTAATTATATCACTGTTGGCAATAACGCAGCAACATTTCTCGCACAGTGGAAATCCCTTCCAGATTGTCGCTTCCATGTCTTCTGTAATTTTCATAAATTAAAATGCAACGTCAAACACCATTTTTTGCCTTCCGGAATACTGATCTCTTTTGCTCCCCGTAACACCAGCTTCCTAGTGAAATGATTCAAAATTATATGATAAGCAAAATTAAAATTATTGCAACATTTTCACCGTCTAAATGTAAGACAAGACAGTGCACTAGTATAGATGTTTAAACTACACAAATGTGTCCAAGAAATATTTACTGCATACTAAGCGTCACATAGCCAGATCAAGATTGGATTCCGCTTTTATTTTCCTTCACTATTGATGACTACTAATTATTAGCGCATAGGTTTATTGTAGTGTCTATATCCACACACACACACACACACACACACACACACACACACACACACACACACACACACACACACAGAGAGAGTAACACTACATATATATATATATATATATATATACGTAGGTACATCAATAAGTTTGAATCTTACTAATTTAAAATGCATTTTAAACCAACCTTCATTTAATCTTCGTTGTCAACGTGCTAAATTCAAAGATTTCCCATTAATCAAAAAGATCGAAGATATTCAAGTATAAATTTAAGATTAAATTTCAACGAATAATTGTGTCAGGCCATGGATTTATTGATCACACACACACATACACACACACACACATATATATATATATATATATATATATATATATATATATATATATATATATATATATATATGAATAATATAATATATATCAAGCTATTCATATATAAAAATATATAATTTAATATATATAAACTTGAACCGAATTTCTGCTCGATAGTTGTCTAGAGCGATAATTATTAAATCAGGAATAATAGTAAATAAAAAAGTATTGAATTTTACTATGGCTGGTTCCATAATAGACACATAGATAGATAGATAGATAGATAGATAGATGATAGATAGATAGATAGATAGATAGATAGATAGATCTGTGTATAATGGAATGTTCGGACAGTTTTTAAATAATGATTTGAATTTGGAAAGGAATTTCCTAGTCATTAGATGCAATCAAAATAAAAAGACCAGAAATGGTGAAAATTTATTTAAGCAAAGACTGAGAAGTCCTAACAGGATGTATTATTGGTGGATACAATATTAACAGGAGAGTCGAGATTTCCTCTAAACCTGTGAGACCTGAGAAGGTCATAAGCAAAGCAAGTAGAAATGACTAGTCATAAATTCTAAGATTACAGGATGTATGATCATTACAAGCTACGATATGAAGCCGCGAAAATCAATCAGTACAGAAATTTGAATTTCTGGGAGATAAAGACGAGAGAAAATGTAACAGAAATTTGGAAGCTCGTTGGTATATCAAAAGTTGCTATTCAAATGCGAACTACTTATTAAAAGCAGAAACAAAGAAAACATTGTAATGTCACTCCTATTTTGCGGCAAATACTGGACAGTTTGCTCACCGAAGAAAGGGTGACATGGGACAATGGAGATGTGGTTCTAGTGATGGATACTGTAATACCATGGACGGAGAATACGAGCAACAAGGAAGTTGTAAGTGAAATGGAAATAAAAAGGACATTTGCATGTAATTTGAACGATATATTTGAAATTTTTGGGATACATTATGAGGAATGAATACTTGGAGAATTTATCACTTGTCGGATATATAGGAAGCAATAGGAGCAATGGAAAACAATTTTTAAACTAACAAATGATATGAGCATATGGACAGCAAAACATAGGCGGGAAGTGATAATAAATGGACAAACGTTAATTAACTCTACAAAGGAGAAGTTGCGGAGAGCCATGATCCGAACTGCACACGACGCATAAAAGAAAAGGATTTACAGTTTCCAGTAATCATTTTTTGTCAAATGGTAAGCAAACTCTAGGTCTTTTTTTTATAGAATGCCGTCGATTTCAGCGTTGGTATTTTAACTCTAATGCAAATGTTGAGTTGCTCGTATTCTCCGTCCATTATTGTATGCAGATTGAGCCGGCTTCTTCCTGTTGTGAGAAGAAGATTCTTGGGATAAATTACAGAAGTAGGGTACCCAGGCCTACTCGGATAACGTTCTTGCTTTCCGCGGGGTTCCCACAGACGCAGAGACAGGAACGACCAGAAGCCGCCGGTTGCCGATGCAGACGCTCCTTGATTTTCACCAGAGCCCTTGTTAGCCGGCGTGTGTGTCAGACCTGTCCGCCTTGGGTGGCCCTACCAGGAACGAAGTTCCGGACGGCATAGCTCTGACACTACTGTTTACACCCCCCACCGACTGTGAGGTAAGGGTTGACTTTGGGGGCTTACAGTACCAGGTGTTCCCAAGCGGTCCCCATCTAAGTAACTGACCTGGCTCTACGATGCTTAACTTCGGTGATCGAACGAGAACCGGTGTTTTCAGCGTGATTTGACCGTATTCTCCGTCCATGCTATTACAGGATTCAGGATGTTCTACTGAGATCGTAAAATATATTAATAACTGAGTTCAGATGCCCTCAGCACTCAAATTAGTTATTGTTGTGCAACAGAAGGAAGTGAACCCCGCCCTCCCCGCAAAGAAATAAGGATAGTTTTTTTCGATATGGCGTCATTTATTTTCTGTATATTTGTGCAAAAATATTGCATCACAGATGAAATAAATTTTCCTGAACATCAATGTTATAATTTAAAATACAGACCACTTCGTTTCTTGCCCTTCTGACATCTAGCCAGGTGCACAATTCGTAAGAAAACGTGGAAAATTCCGTTCTCTTTTATGAGAAATAACACCGCAGGCGATCATTAATATACGAAGCGGATCAATCATTCCATTTCAGCAAAGCAAAGAACGGAGATATGATATGCTGTTCATATACCCATGTGATCTTTACTTCGAAGTGGTATAATGGTTAGCAAGTTTGTCTCGTTAGACCATTACTAGTGATTTCGATCCTCACTAGGTGCCACACACTTTCGGCCGCTCGCCTCATCTAAATCACGCTTAGAAAATCATTTTTGCGTATTCGACATGGTGTAACAGTTATCAAGTTTGTCTCGCTAGACAAATTATTGGTGAGTTCGATCCTCACTAGGTACCGCACACTTTCGGCTTCGCTTAGAAAATTATTTTTGCATACTTCGACGTGGTTTAATGGTTAGCAAGCGTCTCTCGCTAGAGCAATTACGACTGAGAAGTGAGTTCGATCCTCACTGTGTGGCTCCATACTTTGGGCCTTGTGTCACATCTAAGCTACGCTTAGAAAACAGCCATATTTGTGGCCTTCTACGTGGTGTAATGGTCAGAAAGCTTGAAAAATATGACTGGGTAGTGAGTTCGATCCGCATTGGGTACACCATACATTCGGCCTTGAGCCACATCTGAGCTACGCTTAGAAAAGCAGCATATACTCCTACAATACCGAAATATATACAAGCAATTTCTCCACTACCATCCCTGATAAGGAAAGAAAACATAATATCGCAATCCCTATTTGTACGATTTATGCAACTGTACCACGTTTCGACACCTTCAACTTGCTTATCTTCCCCTGGGCTCTATTTAATGGTCCGGCCGTCATTCCAGAAAAGATGCCTCTCACGCCAGGATCTGTCCTATAAGAACTTTTCGCCTCTTCTTACGCTATATTTAGTCTATATTCCTTGATTCTGACGTTACTGAAACAAATGTGCTCCTTTTAAGTGTTTTTCATATTCAAACGAACGGATTTAATTGCTGCTATGAAACTCTTCTCTCATAAAGAAGCACCTTCAGTAAGAGATTTGTGTTCTAAAACTAAACATCACTCTTATATGGACAAACCTTTTGAATCTATTCGACCATCATCAGAGATGATTCGACTTGAACGTCCGCTTCAAATCAGTCTGATTCTTAATGTTCAGCATGGCGGATAGTCTTCCAGCATATCTACCTACTAACATATATATATTTTTTTCTTCAGCACCCAAAGTACCACCCTGTGGTTATATACTGTAACCTTTGTTACAGTATTTACCACAACAGGGCCTCATCAGGTTTTGAATTCAGAATTGACCTTTTTCTATAGTGGTGGCCAAACATGGGTGAAGAATACATTCTGCTCGATTTACTGTACCGGGATTAAAAGATATAGCAAAAAGACGTTACTAAAGGTTACTAAGGACAGGAACTTGGGGAGAGCCATGAAAGCCCATGTCCTGAAGGTACATGGTACATAGAAGATGAAAAAGAAGAGGTGGAGGAGATATTGCACAGTATAGATACTGCCCAAACATTTACGCGGGGAAGGAACTGCTGAATTCCACTATCATTCTCTTCAGACATCAGAAGGTACCATTGAACATACCAATATAATGGACATTTTCTGCCTTGAAGATTATACACGATATATTTGTATCTTATTTCGTGAAAATTGAGTTATCTCTCGTTTAAAATCCGGAAAACATACATTCCTTAAAACTAGTTATATAGGAATAAAGTGTCGCTGCCGACACTTGAGTTTGAACATAGATCGCCAGCGAGCAAACACGGGCGATCCCATTATTGAATTAAGTAGAACACGTGACCATAAAGGAAGTAGGAAGTCGCATGACGTCACAAATGATCCCCCATTCTAGTCTATCCTCTGTTACGATATGAATCATTATTTCTATTCTATCCTCTATTACTTTTCGGAACTTTACTTTTACTCTATCCTCTATACTATAAGGAGCGCTATTCTCTGTTCTATGCACTATACTATTTCTATATTCGGATCACTATAGGGGTTACTATTCGAGCGAGTATTATCGAGCAAGTACTATTAGTGCGACTGCTATTCGAAGGCGTCTGAGACTAGTATTGTTCAACGGCGTACTATAGTTGTATCTGCGATTACGATGTTGCTACTACAACGAGCATTACGAAAGTGACAACGTCTATTCGTTAACGTCCCAAAAGTTCGTTGACGTCACAAAAAACTGCAAATAAACAATCTGACCAGGTTTAATGTAGCGACACACAAAAACGTACCATATATCTCGTCGTACAAAGTGACATTATAATCTTAAAATCACCCCGGTAAAAGGGGGCCGTCTCCAGACAAAATGTAAACATTAGCTCCTGTAGTTTATCGTACGTTATTATTATTATTATTTTTTTTTTTTTACAGTAGGCTAGCCCTGCCTCGCCTACTTTTCCCGATGATGTTGAACAAAAACACAACTGGATGTTTGTCTCAACAAGCCATTTAAAGATCATATTCGAGAACAGTGGAACAAATGGATGTTTTATGGGGGAAGGTCATTATAGCCTACTGAACACACACTACCTTATTCATGAGGTATCGGAGACTGTGGTAGCTAATTAGTAATATCCCCCAACCATTTTTCATTAAAATTTTAGTGAAAAGAAGGTATATGCTTACTGAATTTATTTCATAATTTCAATGCAATACATTTTAAAATACAATCTATGGGAATCGTCTTGTATGTTGAATATACCTATATTTTAACTTGAAAATTTGGGTACCAACTTTTATGACCAGTTCTTTTGAACGCTATCATATGCGGTATATTTGAGTAGTTTAAGGGTGCCCAGTATCAAGAGTCTATGTCGCAAAGGTTAAAATATAACCTACGATCATCTTTTTTAGTTTAATGAAAAAGGCTATGCATAGTTGCTATAGCAAATGATCAAGAAGGACTCATTTGTGAATAGTCTGACGCATGCACGAGACATATCACGTGATTTATTTTCTTTTATACGAAGGTAAATCGGTAAAAATATGTGACGCAATACACTATTCTTTAGGTCATCACCTTCTTTCTCAGTGCATTTAATTAATAATTTAGTGCAAACTTTTAAAACAAAAATCACATGATAAATATATACCTAGATCATTTCAGAACTGCCCAGTCTCAATAGTTTTACCGCGGGGATCAGAGAGAACAAGGAACGCTACAACTTAATCATTGTCTTCTTTCAAAGATAAAAGGCAAAAGAGATATTCTCTATTGTTCAGAATTCCGCGGAATCGATCACAAATCAGGGCGCAAAGCAGTTACAACAGCTAAGGGATTTTGACTGTATTTGAATGCTTGGTTGTTGCGGAATATTTATAGTAAGGACAAAGTTTTTTATCATTCACAAAACACGTATGTTTGTGTCACTCAGTTGTCTGCATTTTTTAATTTGAGGGCTTCGAAATTCGAGAAAAGACGCGCGCACACACATACACACACACACACACACATATATATATATATATATATATATATATATATATATATATATATATATATATATATATATATATATATATATATATATATATATATAAGTATGTGTCTGTGTTAAAACACATTAGATCTAACGACGGTTTCACCTGCAGTGGTGGACGCAAGTCCGAATCCTGCCTGAGATGGCATTTTTCTTTAATAAGATATCTGGAATATTCAAGCTGGTTGTCGAAAATAAAATACTGTTTAAAAAGTAAACGGAGCATCTACTCAAATAGAGGTACCTACTATAAACAACGTTTACTGATAGATGCCTGATGGAAAACAGTTATATGCTCATTCGTTTTTAGGAAAATAAGGTTGTCTGTTTGATATATATATATATATATATATATATATATATATATATATATATATATATATATATATATATATATATATATATAAATGCATTGCATATTTATAAGGATATGAGTTTTAAAGTACTTCATTTACAATTATAATTTACTAATTACTTATTCTAGGTGTTAAGTGAAAATAAAATGGCCCCAGTTTTGTTTTGAAATATCGTAATTTTTGTTTTTAATGCATCTTTGCAAGGCACACACACATAAACATAAATACTTACACATATATATATATATATATATATATATATATATATATATATATTCAAACATGTTTGGTTTAAATTCATTAAGATAATCTTCAGTGGTGCTAAGTCAAAACTTCAATTCACCCTGAAGTTGATCTCGGATGAGATTGAAAGTAATTGGAAAAATAATAATGAAAATAAATTTAAAAAAAAACTACGATACCTTCCTTAATGAATTTAATATCAACATTAAGAGTCGATCAGACAATTCTGAGAGGATTGTATTAAAATAGACATAATATGTCCAGATTATTCAGCCAAACATGCTTGAACTAAGATATACTGCATATATATATATATATATATATATATATATATATATATATATATATATATATATATATATATAGAGTTGCTGTAAGGAAAACCTAGGAAAAAACACATCCCAAAAATAATGTTATTTTTTTTCGTCTGGCGTTACGCAACGTAGTTTAAGGAGTTCTCCACGCGCAGGCGCAATGTAGGCACTGTTTATTAAACATTTAAGTACGTTATGTAATCGTAAACACTTAAATTTTGAAGTTTGAAAATATAATTGCATTTTAAAAAATGTTTAACATTGTTCATTTTTTTAAAAATTCCCTTTCCCTTAGTAATGTAGGTACTTATGGCTCTCTTCAGATGCCTTTTAGTTATTTGTGAATTGCACTAATTTATTGGGAAAATTTAATCCTGTGTTTCCCGTGGATGCATTCTACATCATTAAATTCACTGTTATCGTTCTCTTAGATTGCCTCCAACTCTTGGTTACTTAGCCTAATTTACCACGATGTTTAGCCCATAGCTGTGAGGAAAAAATATTATCCCGCCTTAACCAAAGGCAATACTGCGAATGTAATTGAAAGATTGATTTGTTTCTTCCGGTTATCGGGGTGGTAGCACCTGTTAGGGTCCCGGCTATGGGCAAATAGGTAACTTCGAAACTGGGGTAAAAACACTATAAAAGTGTAAAAATAGGTTGTAAAACCTTTTTGAAAAAAATATATTAAAGCAATACTTTTTTGAAAAAATTATTACCAGCAATACTTTTTTGAAAAAAATTATTACCAGCAATACTTTTTTGAAAAAATTATTACCAGCAATACTTTTTTGAATAAAATTATTACCAGCAATACTTTTTTTGAAAAAAATTATTACCAGCAATACATTTTTTGACGGAAAAATATTTCCAGAAATAGATTTTTGACTAAACAAAATAGTACCAGCAATAAAAATTTTGTCGGCATTAAATAATGCATGGAGGTTGATATGCCGTAAAAGAAACGAAACGAAACCAAATCTTCGGGATATCAACTCTTGGTGGGTTACTTAACGCCGACATAAATTAATATGTGAATATTGCTTTAACAATTGTTTTAAAATAACAATGATTCCTCCAGATACATTCCTACTATTTTAACCCATGGCTCGGGAGAGAAGGTGCATTCATAGCTTGCCCAAGGGAAATTGCGCGGTAATGAATGTAATGAAGAGCGAAAGTAAACCCAAAAGTCAAAGTCTGTCATGTCCACTTTCACACCAATAAATTGTACGTTGCATGCATATCCCGTGACCAAACAGAAAAAAAAAATCTAGTTTAAAAACATTGCCCTTATTACCCCGTTGGGAATAAACGGGAAAGAGAAAGAAAGAGAGAAAGAGAGCAGAAAAAAAAACAGAGAAAATGCAATTCATCTACTGCGAGAACGGTAAGTGACAATCTTACTAGCACAGCTGTCTGGTAATTTGCACGTCGACAGACAACCGCACGCTACTGGATATGCCGAATGCATTGACCAGATTACACATGCACAAATCCTATACACATGCGCTGAAACATGTCTATTTTTTATTTACTAACGTTGATATATAGTCTTATAATAAACCTCGTTCTGAGAGAGGAATTAAAAAAAAAATAATCCAAAACATATCGTTAGTAAAACAATGTGAATTCTTTATCACAAATATATAATTAAGGGGTCGATTAAAATACATTCATGTTATCTCTCGTAATAACAAAGAATGACCTGATTTAATGAATCAAAGGCTAAATTAATTATTTAAAATACTTTATCTATGGAATATAGGTAAGCATGAAATACAGGTAATTATGAATATTTTAATAAATTCACTTAATATAAATTAGAATTTATTTAACTGATTCAGTGTTTATTTATTGTAGATTATTCGTTTACAAAGAAAATATATTATTATCTAATAGAAATATATAAAATTATGAATATCTTTAACGAATTTTAAAACTAGCTTAATTATAAAATGTTGAAAAGTAAAATTATACTGTGAAGTGAAAAATAAGAAAATTTTAAAACAGCTCTGGTTGAAACCTAAATGAATACCTTAGTTAATTTTGTTTATTTTAGTTGAAATCTCATCAATTTTTCACTATTCGGCCATCGATGACAATTTCATCAAAATTTGAATCAATGGTCAAGCAGAGGATTAATACAGAATAAAAAATATTTGTAGTACATTGAAATTTAATAGAAATATAATAACTTTGAAGGATAATCTCAGTAAATTTTGTTGGGCTTGTATATACAAGCACATGTATATGCGCATGCGTGCAACGTATATACATATATGCATATATATAATTGCATATCAAGAAAATGTCGAAAATATAATTGAATCCAGTGATATTTTAATTAATGTACATACACATAATCATATCCATTCATATAAACGTTTTATTTAAACATCAAATGATCTATTGGACGAATACTTTTAAAACGAAAGCCATTGTGATAGACATTTTCAAGTTATGAATTATTCATCACATACAATGAGGCGATAACATCAGAAATTGTTCAAAGTTCATCCTGGAAGAAAAGTACATGAAATATGGTCCAAGCTTTCGACTGTCTTAGGTCATCATCAGGGTAGGTAGAGAAAATTGGTGAGTTTAGTAGCATTTTGAAATGGTGTATCAATGCTATTTTGTTTAAAATAAGTCGTTAGAAGAGAGTGACCATATCGCCATCAGACAACACATTAATAAGCAGCATAAGGATCATAGTAACATTAGACAGCTGCTCACAAACAATACCAAAATACCAGTCATGTCAAATAGTAAAAAGATACTTTGGATCCTTGAAGCAATATCAAAAGCCAAGACATCTATTAATAAATATATGAAATATAGCATATAAGACCGAACCTTTATATATAAAACTATTTCAAAAATCACACGTCGTACTTCCCTTACGTCACAACACTTTCTGCAGACGTCGCAACACACTATGTATGCGTCACAACATTTTTTGAATACATCAGAACATTCAATAGTTTTACAAATCTAGATTCCTAAAGACACTACAAGCGCTTTCATCAAAATCCTTCTATCAAATTTTTGTTAACAATCGCTTCGTTAAACCATTTCAAATAGTACCGACATACCCTGATGTTGACTTAAGAAAAGTTGAAAGATTTCCTGTTCGAAGTAAGCAGGACGGAAATACAGACAAGTGAAATATATTTTTCATGTTAATTCTATTTAAGCTCTATGTCTATCACCGATAGCTTGATTATCTTATATACCTTTCCATCAGCACAACACTGAAAAATAAGCAATTTTGGATTAAAAAACAGTCTCTCAAATTGACAGATACATACATATATATATATATATATATATATATATATATATATATATATATATATTCATATAGATTATTCAGATAGATAGATAGATAGATAGACAGACAGAAGAGAAAGAGAAATAAACACGTACAAATATGTACAAATACATTAAAGTGAATTATGTTACACATTTTACACGAGTGTCAAGCCTCCCTTTATCAGAACTAAATCGTGCATTTATATATTTATATCCATACAGTTGTAGCCCTGTGAAATTGCTGGCATAAGAATTGATCTATGTGCTATCTTGCGAAACGTAGAATTATATATGCATTTGTCATGTTTTTCAACTCAAAATAAAGTGAATGCAAATCACGAATATATATATATATATATATATATATATATATATATATATATATATATATATATATATGTCTGCATGCATGTAGGAATTACCATCTGACAATATTATTATGCAATAAATAAAAAAAGCAAAATTCTTACGCATGTGCAATAAAAGCCTGCATTTTGCTTGATTGTTTATGTAGTTAAATTAATTAAGTATTCGTGAAATATGATCGAATACACAACCAGTATGCAAAATACGTATTTATTGATCAAATTAATTACCTACTTTGACAAGGACCAATATTTTAATCTCAAAGTGTTAACATCATACAGTTAGATCCCAGATCAAAATTCAGCGAATAATTATATATCATGGTCCAGGAACCGTTTATATATATATATATATCAAGTTTATCAAGCTGATGTAAACTAAGAACGAAATATCCTACATGGCGCATTCAAATAAATCCCAAATATAAGAATTTGAGAGCATCTAAAATATTTAAACCCATTCTTTAATTGAGAGCATGCGTAAAAAAGTTACATTTGAGGTTATATATTTTAAACATGCTTGAAATTGCTTTTATTTCTTTAAAGTTAATATTGATTGTAAAATATAAGTATTATTATTTACTATTATCTAACTTCCCTTGTAAGATATACCAATGGTGGTACACTAAAATATTTCGAGTAATTTCTGTAATAAAGTTCTAGACTTACACAAAGGAGGTGCACTTTCATTCTTAGAGTAGGGATGCATGAAATGTTTTACATATTTACTACATTGAGCAAATGACTTTTCGTATAATTTTCACATTATATTGTCATGTTGCGAGAGACGTATTCAAGAACCGAAAAGATATATGTTTACTAACATATAGAATGTTATAGTCAGAGGATTTTACTTAGAATATTTGAAGTATGTCAGTTAGCAACTATTCCGTTGGTTTTATTTTATCTCAGCCTGTCTGTCTAAAATCATTGCCTATTTTATTGAAAAACAGATGTAAACAAAATCACAGAAAATGCACAAAAATTAGATCTCCCAGAATTCCAAATCTAGTTCTCTTCCTTCTCAAGCGGGGAATTCCGTCATTTAATGAAGGCATGTATACCTGCGTCCTAGAGGAATCGTGGAGCGAATCCAGATTTTCTCTTTCTGTGATTTTCCCGCTTGAGAAAGTGTATCAATAATATCTCTTGTACTGTATATTTCGCCTATTCTGTGTGTATTCCGCGGACACACACATTTGAATAACCATGAGAATGCTCTAAACTGCAGACAGAACACTGGCTCACTGAAAGCCATCCAGATATTTTTACAGTTATGATTCTTCTTTTATCATTTACATAATAAAGTAGACATGCCACTACGGCTTCTATCATTTAAGTCACGTCATTATTTTTTTTCTCTAGAACGTCGACTGATGCATGAATTACAATAATGTCATGATAATTCATTAACTTTCCGTGAATATTTACGGTGCTTTGTACAGTATAAAATTTCTGACAGCGAATTGCTTTCGACGAAATGGTCGGCCATTTTGAATGAGGATTATGGTGAATAAACGAGGTGTTGACTCCACAATATTTTCTCTGGGCTTCTGAACAATCTATAATAGATAAATATAAATTATGAAGCAAATGATATAGTAATCGTTAACAACTTGTAAAATGAACTCGTGGATGCAGACTCTATTAGCTGAAATTGTCATGTTGTTGTAACATATTGACACAAATGCGACTCGTAAAATTATATTATTTTTTATTACATATATCTATATAAATATATATTTTTTATTTTATTTATTGGTATTTAATTAACTAATGGAGGCTCAGGTTGAGGAAACGGAGTGCTTAGTTCGAATTCCAGTCGAGTTCATTACGTACTAATAACTTTGAAAAGAATACAAATCTTCTCTGGTTTCTGTAGTCTTTGGCGGCAACTAGTCTAGGAGACAAAAATTCTGAATGCAAGCCGATCTATCTCTTTAGGCAAAGGCTAGAAGAAAGAAACTTGAAAAACAAATCAGCCTTGCATGGAGTCTAAAAGAAAGAAACTGAGCATACCCTACTTCAATTCACAACAGTAAATAATGGGCTCCTCTGGTTTAGTATAATGGTTCGAACAAAAAAAAAAGACGGAGACACGGCAAAGTGCCAACCATTTCTTCAATATCGGACCATTCACCCATGGGTGTGTCACACACGGCATTTTTGTCAACGAGTTAGCTAAGTCTAGTTTTTTTTTCCAGCTAGGATTAACTCGCGATATTAATAATAATGTTCCAGATTTTCTTGATTAACATTAATCCATAGCGAAGCAACCTCATGATAATAATGTTTTATCAGTTTTATTTTTTTATAAATGTAAGTTTTGAAAAAGAGTATATCATTTATTTGGTTTCATAGAATATACATTAGTCACATAGTCATTGTAAAGAACATACACAGAGTTTTACTGAATGGAGTTGATTTAGAAGAATTGTAGATTTTGAGGGTATATCAAATAAATGGCTGTTGAACCTACACTTCAAGAAGTTAAGATTTTAGTGGTCGAAGAAGCAACCATTTCAGGATCAGTTTCACAAAGCAGCAGTCATTTAGAATAAGCTGGATGAATGGAAATTCCATCCTTATTTTCTTATACAGGGTTATTAAAAGCAAGAAACCATACACCGTGAAGCCTTAGTAACGGAAAAGTTGCCTCCCAAGAGGAACCGAGCTTGCATCGCTTTTTTCATCATAGAAAATAAAATTATAGCGAAAACATGGAGATGTGAATTTGGTCATGAGAAACTCCGCTTTGGTTGTAGGTTGGTTTTGTCCGAAAGTAAACGGAATACATTTCCATTCTTATGAAAGGCACATTTTTTTTTTTCTAGCATGTTCGGTTGCAATTAACTTCTCTGTTTAAGAAAACAGGATATTAAATAATACACAAAATAATTAACGACTCTAATAATAAAAGTAGTGTAGAAAAGGAAAAAATTAATAATTTACCACACACACACACACACACACACATATATATATATATATATATATATATATATATATATATATATATATATATATATATATATATATATATCAAAATAAAAAGAAAGAAGAGTCAGATTTATAATCCAGTTCCTGAGCATTTAATTTTATAATCAGTGCTCGATACAAAGTACACGGTATTATTATTATTATTATTATTATTATTATTATTATTATTATATAACAATATGTAGTCATCGCGACACAGAAATAAAATATTTTTGTTTAATTTAATGTTTAGTTTTTATTCCCGAAATATATGACACCACTTGATTACGTTCAATTAATTATGTTAAAAAACTATAACTAAGTTACAAGACTATATTCCATACTTTGATCCGTATGTGATTAGTCCGTTTTATGTTGAACATAATAATATATATAATATATTATATTGAATAATGAATAATATATATATTGGGATTTTTATGATGCGTTTTATTTTCGATAGATTGTGTCGGGCAAAAGATTTTGCCCGACTTCATTCGTAAAATTTGAACAAAGGGGAATATATAATGTAATGTCTTTGGGAGCTGAAGAGAAATATATATATATATATATATATATATATATATATATATATATATATATATATATATATATATATATATATATATATATAGAGAGAGAGAGAGAGAGAGAGAGAGAGAAAGAGAGAGAGATAAATAGATAGATAGATGGCGATTGTGGACCACAGTAATTGATTACGTTATTTTAATTACGTTTAAATATATATAACTAAGTCACAAGATAATATTCCGTAATTTTATCCATGTGTGATTAGTCCGTTTGATATCGAACACAATAATATTGGCTTATAATATTAGGATACGTTTTATTCCCGTCAGATTTTGTCGGGAAAAGATTTTGACTCGACATAATTCGTAAAATTTGAACAAAGGAGTATATATAATGTAATGTGTTTTGGTAGATATATATGATAAGTTTTAAGACACAGTTAAATTCTAAAATAAGATACAATAGTATCTCACCAAATAAAATAATAACTTTAGGTACTTTTCGACCGACACATCTTGAGAAATTGATATCGTCAATATAAAATTAATTACCGATGAGATATTTTTACAAAAACCGAATATTAAAATGATCCAAAAGAGGGATGGGACAGGAAAAAATTCCTTAGTTTGATCCATAGGTTGCCCCAAAATTCCCTCGACGTACACAGGATCAGACGTTGTATATTAATAACAACTGCTGCCAAGATATTAAGCTGGAGTTTCGCCCGGGCTCTTTAAAGAAGAGAGAAGAATTCCTCAGAGTAACCAGTCCTACATGTGACTGAATTCAATAAATGTTCGCCGATAGATGACTCACGAGCCTGTGAGCGACTGGATGTTAGAGGCACACCTCAACGTATTTGACCCGGGATATGTTGGGCGATTCTAACCTCCAACAGCTGTGTAAAAATACACATATAATCAGCGAATCTGTTTTCTATCAGCATGGTCGATGCTATCCTCCAATAACGTAACTCGTTACGCCTACTCGGGCCAACGTTCTCAGAGGGCATGAACTGGAAAGGCTACATTGAATCTATTGTTTCGTAAATTGATGTACATTAAATAGAGAAAATGTTTAAAGAATTCGCTGCGATTAAGATAATGATCTTTTCTTGCGTTATTTTTCAATCAATCTGTTGAAAGCCAGGTAATGCTTATTATAATATTTATTCTATGTGATTATTTTTTTTTATTAAAATCCAGGTCATATCTTCTGTAGACGTTAACCGAGTATTTATAACTTACTTATGTCAAAATATAGAGATGGGAATTGATAGAATTACATAAGGAAACATAATTTGTCGTGCACACACATATATGTCTCTATATATATATGTATGTACATCTATCTATCTATCTATCTATCTATCTATCTATATATATATATATATATATATATATATATATATATATATATATATATATGATAATGAATATATATATATATATATATATATATATATATATATATATACATACATACATATATATATATATATATACATGTGTGTTTTTGTGTGTGTACATACTTGTCAAAATACTTGTATATTTATGCATTGGAGGCATTAGCAGACAACCACAAAAAGTACAAAAAAACACATATATTGGTAGTTCTTTTGAAAGGAAACGATGTTTTAGTGAGTAAACTTTTTGATTTGTTGTCCTGTTTTATTTTACTAAACAGGGAACCTAATAACAAATAATATTTAGGTATATATATATATATATATATATATATATATATATATATATATATATATATATATATATATGTAATTAATAATAAACTAATATATAGGTAAATATGTATGAATATATATAGGCATAAATATATGAACAATTTTACGCATCCATTTCAAAACAGATTCCCAAAATTAATCGTAGGTATTCACACAGGAGATATATATATATATATATATATATATATATATATATATATATATATATATATATATATATATATATATATATATATTGTGCATATATATAATGTATATACATATATATTTATATTTACGTATTTAGGTATATATATATATATATATATATATATATTTATATAAATACACAAGAATATAAATCATACTTCTACATTAATGATTTTAAGTAATTTTAATCTCTGCTTGCCGTGTTCGTTGTTGAATTTACGCTATTTGTGCAAATCAGCAATCGTTTGTTCTGTCTATGTAGCTGCCTGGCTTGCTTCTTTCGTTTATTATATGTCCCGTTTATTTTCATTTGTATTTTATTCAACTTACATATTTTATTACAAGTCCTTCCTATTCGTTCGTTTGTAATTTCACAACATGAATGGATTATAGTCGAATTTACCAAGAAAAGATTTCCACACGTTCATTTTTCTTGCAAACAACATTCTGATATCTCAGTTTTATACACAAGCCTACGTTTCTTATTTGAAAATCAATGAAACAAGACAGAATTAATATGTTATTGGTGTTTAGAGAATTTCAGATTATATCAAATCAATTCTTGCCTAGGATTAACAGCCTCTTCATTCTATATATGTACGTTGGAATTCGACTGATTTAATAATTAATTTTCTGGTATATATAACTGACACATACGGACACATACACATACGTACATACATATATACATACATACATATATACACACACATATATATATATATATATATATATATATATATATATGTGTGTGTGTGTGTACTAAAATTTATAGCATAGACATGTTATAAGCTCACTATTTTGTAATTTTGTTGTAAATTTAAACAAATACTATAATATCTACTTGGTATTGAGCAGTCTCTTAAGAATAGTATTTTTGGTTATTAGAATTTTATTCTTGTAATTATATATATATATATATATATATATGTGTGTGTGTGTGTGTGTGTGTGTGTGTGTGTGTGTGTTTGTGTGTTCTGTAGTGATGAAATATATATATATATATATATATATTAAAACGAACGTGTTTTGTTTGAATTGCAAACTGGTTTCAGGTGACTTTCACTTGAAGACGGTTGGTGAGACCAGAAACACGTGTGTGAAATTATGTAAAACAAAGTATAATATTTTTTTCTCAATAAATCCACATTACAACCAAAAAACGTTTGCGGCTTTCTTCTTTTAATATATATACTTTTCTCAAGTTGGAACCACTACAACATATTTCTTTTTATATATATATATATATATATATATATATATATATATATGTTGTTATAAAGATATATATATATATATATATATATATATATATATATATATATATATATATATATATATATATATATATATATATATATATATATATATATATACGCACACACAAAGTGGATGATTTTCCACACTATACTCATGCATTGACTATCATCCGTTCCACAACATGAAAATCTTTTCGCTGGCAAAATAATATCGCAGTGATGATATCGTTATATCATAAAATGTCAGATTACTTGATAAAAGAAATATATATATATATATATATATATATATATATATATATATATATATATATATATATATATATATATGTATATTTATATGTTTGTTTGTACTCCTTAAAAGTGTATTCATGAATGATACATCTGAAATTTATTTTTCTTCTCACGAATGTATGGACGAAGTTCGGCCTTAGACTCTTTCTTTATTAAATGGCTCCATTGAACTGTTTTCACATATAAAATTAAAGTGACAGGGATTTTTTCGCTAATTGTTGACTGAAAGTTTTATATAGTTGTTATAAAGATATATATATATATATCTATATATATCTATATATATATATATATATATATATATATATATATATATATATATATATATATATATATATATATATTGTTAGGGTTTTTATAAAGACACAAAATCATAGATATGGGGGGGTGTGTAGTTTATATGTAGGAGAGTTTTACATTAGGACAAGTAATATTAAAGGCCAAGAATCTTCATCATTAAACATTTTTATTACCTTTTTCTTTCGACATTGTTTGACATTCGCTTATGAAAGCCGAAAGCACTGGAATGGACAATACTGCTACAACCAGAATCCTGATGTAAGATATCACGTCAAAAAGGAAGAAATTTTAATAAAAATTCTTAACAAAGAACTTCCTTTGCTTTTTAATAAACCCTGAGTGCGCGCACACAAGCACACACAGACACGCATATATATATATATATATATATATACATGCGTGTACATATATATATATATATATATATGTGTGTGCGTGTGTGGATCGCTTTATATATTCTTGACTTTAATAAGTACACCTACCGAATATTTTCTGATGTTTGTCCGTTTATTCATATTTGTGGCTTATTACTAGAAATCTTTTGCAACACTGATATATATATATATATATATATATATATATATATATATATATATATATGTGTGTGTGTGTGTGTGTGTGTGTGATGGCTCTGTAATATCATACTAAAAAATGCAAGGTCTCTACTCCCCCTCTTCAATCGACTTGTGCTATCATCATCCTCTGCTGAAAAATCTATACGCTTTACCCGTAAATTCTCCTCAAACTCTACTCTTGAGTCATCTGGAGTATCCCTGCCTAACTTCACACTTTGAACTGAGTTTCTCTTTAGTGATATGCATCGTGACAAAGAAGTGTGCTCACGAAATAACACCCGTTCGCTCTAAGCCCTATAATAACCGCCCCGCAGCCTCCTGCTTTTCCGCCTGCTGGAAGTCATTGATTGTTGTTCCAGTTTTTTAAGAATTCTTTTGACACTATCGGCCTTTTAGCATTCACCCTTTTTTGGGAAGCCCCTAGAGGCCATTATCAATGCAGGTTTACTTAATCGTCTCTCATGGCAATACGGCTTTCGCTTTTCCAGGTATACTGGTGGTGTGCTAACGATAATTCTGAAGAATTTATCGTGCTCTAGATAAAAGCTTTGAAGCCTGGGCTGTAAAATCGGATATCTCCAAAGCCTTTGACAGAGTCTAGCATTCAGGTCTTCTTCACACACTGAAAAGTTACAGTATCTCCGGCTACATTTTTCAGCTGATCTAGTCGTTCCTATCAAATCGCGAAATGAAAGTTTTCCTGAACTGCCACTCGTCTACGTTCTTTCGTACTAACGCGAGTGTCGCCCCAGAACCCCATCCTTTTTGTTACGCTGTTTATAATCTCCATTAACGACGTTCCCGATGACATCAGCTCTCAACTAGGCATCTACCCTGACGACACAACCATTTACGATAGTGAGGTTCATAAGTCAGACAATCTGGCAGCTGGTGCCCAAAATTTCCTCCAACTGGAGGAAAAGATGACTTGTTAATTTTAGCGCCTCACAAACTAAACTTCACTCCATTAATCGGCTACCTCTTTGCCTTCTTTGCATGACCTATGCTATCATCAAGGAAAGTGCCTCATTGCGCCTTCTCGGTTTAATGTTCTCAGCTAATATGGAGCAAAAAGTCTAAATTGAATTTATCGCTAGGTCAGCTGCTAAGAAATCCGTTCGAGAGATTTTTTCTCTATCTTGGATATCTATAATCTACATTCGTCCATGCTTATAATATTGCTGACACATATGGTCCGTTGCCTCTGCTCTGTACCTGGGGCTTCTTGATAAAATCCAAAGAAGAAAGAGAAATATTATTGGTCTTGATTTGGCAGCTCGTCTTCAGACACTTGCCCATCACCGTAAGGTTGTCTCTTTGTGCCTGTTTTTATAAATACTTTCAGGGTAATTGTTTGGGTGAGCTTTTCGCTATGCTACCTAGCCTGTATGAATTTAGTCGCAATACCAGACTAGGTGGGGGGAGATCTCAATAATTTACAGCTGAGCTAGCTAGATATAGCCGTAACCTCTAAGCTGACAATTTCTTTTTTCACGCCTCTCGCCTGTGGAACTCCATTCCGGCCCTATGATTTCCAGCCATCTGCAACATTTAAACTACAATGTCAATCGCCAGCTACTGTTCACTTGAATGCTCTTTTCTCTTTGTACTCATTACTAACGTTCCTATTCCTAATTCCTACTCACCCTTTAAGCCCTTGCTTTAAAGTGGCTTGAGGATACTGTTTATATATATATATATATATATATATATATATATATATATATATATATATATATATATATATATCCAGGGTTTTGAATGAGTAGCTCTGAATAGGGTCTGCTCCAAAATAACCTTCTGGCCTTTTTAATGCAACTACCACAACAATATATATATATATATATATATATATATATATATATATATATATATATATATATATATATATATATATATATATATATATATATATATATATATGTGTGTGTGTGTACACTATGGTCGATCTCGAAGAAGGGAATTTTGACCGATTGACCCAAGCCTTGTAAGTGAAATTGTGTAGAAGTCCTGAGGCTATCATCCTGTCGTCCACTCTGTATTTGAAGTAGACGTCTATCAGTCCAAGCATTCAAAAAATCTTAATAATGTATATATATTTCTCGAATGCACCGGCCGATAGACGCTGTTGAATATATAAAAATATTTGTATATTTCAAACTTGAAGTGTTCGCTATAATAAAGTTTTAGTAATAAAATATCATATTGAAAATAACTACGATAATCTTACACACACACACACACACACACACACACAATATATATATATATATATATATATATATATATATATATATATATATATATATATATATATATATGTCTTAGTGTGTACAGTGAAATATAAAGTAAATATATAATACGCATATATTTTTCTTCTGCCTGTACCTCACAGAAAAAGAAACTGATAAAATGTTTATCAGCATTTTTACGAACTCATGTAAATTAAATAAATTCCGAGAGTTAGTGTGAATTTTTCTGGTAGTTAACAATAAATTTAGTTCCACATGTGGATTTTTGCTAAATGCATATCAGGATAGAAATTTTGTTTTTCATCAAGATAATCAACACGTGACAAATTCTTTATTCTACGAACAATTAATTAAAATATCTCATTCTTATATATATATATATATATATATATATGTGTGTGTGTGTGTGTGTGTGTGTGTGTGTGTGTGTGTGTGTGCGTGTGTGTGGAAAAGACGCTTCTACAACCGTAAAAAGAGTCTGAGCAATCTGTGCCGATAAAACTCTCAATAGCTTACCTCATTTTTTGTTATCGTCACTGAGTTTAAACTCTCCTGAATAATGTCAAAGCTTAAGGACATTACACATAATTAAACATGGCCCCAAAACAGAAAGACATGATTTGAAATCAGATTGCTCTTTCAACTGTCACCCAAAAAATACATCCCGACCTGACCTTTCATTTGATACATAGCTCGAGGAAAACGTATTGTGGCCTTTTCTATTGTTTTAGCGGGAAATGAATAAAACAGATGTCATAAACAATATATATTGTGTTTCTAGCGGAGCATTCATACTATGTCTTCTGTGGTTCTAAAATAAATAAATCTTATGCTATTTTTCTCAAGCTGGCCTTGCACGAGACACAAACAAATCTATACACACACAACACATTTTTCGTTATCCATCTGATGATAGGCGAAAAATATTATCGGATATTATTTTCGAAACATACTTTCATGAACAGTTTTTTTCAAATGTTAATAACTTATAACTCTGTCGGGGTTACATACCCAAATTTATTAAATACAGTCGACATGGAGAACGCATGTATAAAAACAATTCTTTCATCTATTTTCTAATCATTCCGAAGAATTTCTATCTCACACCTCGGACAACTGAGAATATAAAATGTTAATTGATTTTTTTTTAAAAGTCACTCATTTTCCTTTTCTTTTTTGTCTCGAGCAATGCCAGCTTGAGAAAAATAATATATAATTTAATTATTTTAAACATATACATTTTGCGTTATCCCTCACATGAAACCATATAGCCGAAATGTTTTATCGGATATTATTTTCGAAATATAATTTCATGAACGTTTATACAAATGACAATAACTTATAACTCTGTCGGGATTACATACCCAAATTTACTACAGACCAACTTACGTTAAGCCATATTAAATCTCATGAATTGCATTAGTAGAAAAATATAGTCGTAAACAAGAGAGAGATGGAAATACATCATCTATATCTTAGTTTAGTTGTGTCCGATGAAATGTAATATAGACAGACACATGCTTAACAACAGAAAGTGATAGCTGGAATTTCTAGGGTGCATAATAAAGAAAGAGGGTTTGGAAAAATAGGGTTTAGATGGAGACATCCAAAAAGACAATATGAAGAAGGAACTTGAAACAACAGAAATATGTTTCTACAGATGGATGTCGAAAATAACGTGGACTGGACATGTGAGCAATGACGAAAATTTAAAGAAAATGTCAACTAAAAGGACACGTGTATTTAATATTGGAAAAGCGATGAAATTTTCTAGCGTATATAATGAGGAAAGAAAGCGTGAAAAGCCTAACACACACAGGGCATGTTAAAGGAAAGAAGGGCAGGAAAAAATGCATAACCTACCTAATGATAGATGGCAGAATAGGGTTTAGAAGAGATAGAAAAAATACAAGATTTACTAAGATCAACAGAAAATTGTGGGAAGCATGATCACCAACGTCCTGAACGGACGCAGCACTAGAAGAATAAACAGAGAAATCTTGAACAATAAAAAGGAAAGCGAGGAGAAAGGATTAAACATTAAGTATCTTAAGATAATGTATGTTATTCAGAAAGTGAGATAATAAAGTCTTTGAATTAAAGACATCAATAACAAGCAACAACAAAAATATAATTATGGAGGAATGTAGTAACGTTCGACGGAGAGTTTAGCCTTTAAATCTTAAGGTGTTTCCGAAAGTTGAAAACGACCTACCAGAAAGGAAACAATTGCGTAAGAAACAAGGGCATTTCTTAAGAAAAGACTATTGAAATACTATCATATTTATTTTATGCCTGTGAATGCGACATAGATGTGTTCCTACAGTGGAATACTCCAAATACCATGAGCAGTACACTTTAGCACTCAGAAATTTGTAAACAGAATGAAAATTATAGCACATGATTAAAATTTCTAGGATACATTCTGAGGTTTGGGCACCTTTTTTAGGTCTGGGCACATTTCAGTATAATTTTCCTCAGTTGCGACCCTGAGCGCACTCTCACCACAAGGTTAATTTAAATATAATTTTACCAAGATCATCCGCTATTAATATATAATAGTATTTTCGGATATCCCAACAACCGTTTAGCTAAGCTTTTATAATTTTAAGATTTGATTAGCGCGAACTGTTACATACTGGTAAGATGCCAGCACTGAGTAGAACCATTATTAACGATGAAGAAAAAAGATATTTACGGGAATATTGCATTTGATTAGAGTTTATTTTGGATACAATATTTTACAATTTATTCATTAATAATCAGAAAAGGCAATAAGCAGGAGAGAAAAAATAAATCTTACAGACATGAAAAGATCTTGGTATTTATATATTAGGGTGTTCGGAAAGTAATTACGCATTTCCCGCTATTAGTTACAAATACACAAACCAAAGCATAACTAAAATTGAACAATTGAATTAGTTAGTCAACTCTTTTATCCTACAAGAGTTTAGAGTTGAATCCTATGGGCGAATATCACTTTAGAATGTAGCATATTCATCATTGCTACATTATTAATTCCAAAATAATGGTACTTTTAATTCCAAAATAATGGTACCTTTATTTTTGTACTTAAATCATCTTTGCTGTGAACAAACATACCGGAAAGGAATGTACATATTTGCTGTGGTTTAAAATTATTACGAATGATGTGTGTGGCATATATGTGACAAGACTTACTGTTGAAGAATTTAACTCTGAAAGAAGAACTTAAGGATGCGATTTGGAATTGCATCTACGTCAAAGCACCAGAGACTTGGGAAAACTTGAAATGACGGAATTTTGGATTCTGGTGTACATTTGTTCGAAAAATGATCACAAACAGCTGTAAGATTCTTTTCAGTCTTTTCCATTTTGATTTGCATCGTTAAAAGTGATGAAGATTTCATGACAAAAGAGAAAGAGAAAAAATATGGTAATAAGATAATTGGAAACCAGTCCCAATATCAAAACCAGGATTTTATCCACAGAAATCTTGCTTTGTATCTAGTCGAATATGAAAGGTGTTATAACGAGCTACTACGATATGGCAGCACCATTATAGCAGACGTTGTTGCAAGTTAGTGTAGAATAACAATAATAAACAGCACTTACCGGCGTAAAGGTCTCAGCTAGCATCCAGCTGGCAGACAAAAATAAAGCAGGTTGTAACTTAATACAAACCCTGCAAACTAACTGATGAATCAAGCTGGTATTTATATATAAATACCTCCACTCAGGTACCAGCAGCCAATCACAGCCCAAGCAATGGACTATCCCACTTGAGTACAATGAGATGCTCCATGGCACCATAAATAGCTCTCTTTCTAAAGGTTGGATTATTATTCACTTAGCTTGCTCTACAACTGAGTGTTTATCTCTACCACGTGATTTTTCTACAGTTAGTTGATCGATTAAACGAAGCAGTGCGTCGAATTTGTTCTGCATTTTTAAGGAAAAACTGTTAATATCAAATATGATGATGTTTATAAGACAAAATGAATATCGTTAAACACACCAGATTTAGCACTAACAAATGATCATTTTAGAATTATTCATGAGTATCGAAGCAAAAGCTTTCCAAAAGCAACATGCGAAAAACCACCAAATATCATCTCTACTACACACACAGAGACACACACACTTATGAATATACGTCGTACATAGACAAACTAGAATTATACACTTACATACCTCAAGCAAAATTTCTTGTTTTTTTTTTTTTTTTTTTTTAAGTTAAGATTTGAATCCATTAATGTCTTTGAATTTCGGGTGGACACGTAGTCCTTCTTGAATTCGAAACGCCACAGATTATACTAACGTTTGTTTAACAAGTGGAATGCGGGTGAAACATGATTAACCAATGAAAATTACACAGCACAAAAGTAAAAATACCAAAATATCTATTTTCTTTTTTCTCCATCTCTCATTCTCTGATGAAGCTTTAGTAAAAGTGGAACATGTTAGACCGATAGACGTTTCCTATTTCTTTTATGTCTTACCCTTCTGGCTAATTATCATCTAAACATTTTTTTCTTTCTCCAATAAACTTTGTCCAATTTTTAGTCTCAATTATGTTTATTAACCTCGATTTAGCTGTGTTGAGCGAGGTTCGAAACCGTTTAGCTAGCCCGTTTTTCAGTTTGACTTTTCATTATCATCATGAGTGGTAATAATAAAAAATATTTTTTGTCTATTCATGGCAGTTATATATATATATATATATATATATATATATATATATATATATATATATATATATATATATATGTCTGAGTGTTAGTAGAAAAACGGTATACGAATAGGGAATCAAGAGGAAAGTGCCCAAGATAACATTTATCATAAATATGATGAAAGTTCAAATTTGTATCTGCCCGTAATGAGTGCAAGCGGGGCCTCAAGGAAACAGAGTCTATATTTGCTGAAATGCTGAAGCAACGTACTGAATCTCGTAAGTTCGGTTCTAAAGAGTATTGGCCACTCTGCAAGAACATACTGAACAACAGCAAATCCACAATAACTCCGTTATTCAATCAATTTGAGGTCCCCACTCTCTCAGCTGATAAGGTTGAATGCTTTGCTCGGAAATTCTCATCCAATTCAACGCTCGACTCACCCGGTGTATCTACACACGATTCTCCCCCTAGAATTCAGGCTCTATTGAGTGAGATGCACATAACTTCATCGATGGTATTGGGCATTAGACTCCCATAAAGTTAGTTGTGGGGACGGGATACCAGCCGTTGTCCTGAAGAATGTGCTCCTGAACTGGCTCTTGTCCTCTCCAAACTATATACTTACTGCCGCAACGACTCTTGCTCTCCAGCCTGTTGGAAGTCATCATCTGTTGTCCCTGTATTTAAGAACTCTGCAGACCATTCTGACCCATCCATCTACCGTCCTATCAGTCTCCTACCACTCTTCGGCAAAGTCTTCGAGACTTTAATCAAAGCCGAAGTGATTAAGCACCTTACATCCCATGATCTGTTCTCTGACAAGCAATATGGTTTCCGCTTTGCCCGATCTACCGCTGATGTGCTCACGGCCATAACTGATTTTGTTTACAAAGCACTTCACAATAATGGAGAAGCCCGAGCCGTAGCTCTTGATATCTCTAAAGCGTTTGCAAGAGTTCGGCATGCCGGCCTACTTGGTAAGCTTCAGGAATACAGAATTTCAGAATGATTATTTGATTTAATACAATCATTCATGTCAGACCGTGAAATGAAGGTCGTCCTGAACGGGTTCTCCTCCAGTTCCTTTCTCACGAACGCTGGTGTTCCCCAAGGCTCTCTCCTGGTTCCTACACTGTTTCTGATGTTCACTAACGATCTTCCTGGCGTCATCAGATCCCAAGTAGTCATCTACGCAGACGACACTACTATTTACTCCAGACTCAATAGAAAACCTGGTATCGCTAACAAAACTAACCTGGCTGTTGGCCTCGAAAATAACCTCTAATCTGTGGTTGACTGGGACAGGAAATGGCTGGTAAACTTTAATACCTCGAAAACAAAACTACTCTAAATTACCCACACACTCTTCCTGCCTCCCATTAGAATGTCAGATGTTCAACTCCACGAGAGTACATTTCTGCGTCTGCTTGGTCGTGCTCTATCCGCTGACCTGAGATGGAACAAATACATTGAATCAATAGCTTCATCCACCGCAAGGAAAGTCGGTTCCATGGCTCGCGCTAGAAAGTTTTTTCTCGCCCGAGTCCATCCTTTAAATCTCTAAATAAACCATTCTCCTTTGAATGGAATAATACTACCATATATGGTCTGGAGCTCTCGCGGTTTGTCTCAACGTCCTCAACAAAATCCAGAGACGAATATGCAATGTGGTTGGCCCTGGTTTGGCACCTCGCTTATAGTCACCACTTTCTCACAGACGTGCTGTTGCTTCCCTCTGTTTTTCCTACAAGTACTTTCACGGTAACTGCTCCGACGAGCTATTTTCCCTGGTTCACAAACTGCATGAATTTACGCGTGTTACAAGTTTGGCACCTCAGTCGAAACGGTTAAATAAAGCACTTCCCGTCAGTCAAACTACCTTCCACTTACTTGCTTCCCTGACAGTTATAGTCTTCAAATATTTAAATGTAATGTCCATCGACATCTTCTGCTGCCTTGATCTAATTTGCCATCCTTCTCTTAATCCTTTCCTCAATCAGGCCTCTTTACTCTTGCTCCCACTCTCTGTAACACCTTACGTGCTAGTGGCACTCCCGCCTTGCTTGGGGTGAGATGCTTAAAAAAATAAATAAATAAAATAACAAGATGAAAATATGGCGATACAATAAAGCATGATTAGTATTCAAGGATAAAGAAAGAAGGGACGAGAAATTTGACACTTTGGCTAATAAGAAATCCATAGAATATTAGAGTTACAGTAGTCATGTAATGATTGAAAAAAGTTATTGCCATGCAGCGGACTGCTAAATGCTGCTGCTGCTGTTGATTATATATATATATATATATATATATATATATATATATGCGCGCTACTTAGTATTCAATATCTGTTATAGAGCTAACATATTCAGTTGTATGGATATTAGTTTGTAACAATGGGTTTCAGGCTTCTGCGAGCATCAGGGATTGTCTGATGATCGCAAACGCGTGAAACCCAGGGTTGCAAACTAACATCCATACAACTATATATATATATATATATATATATATATAAGTACGTTTTGTTAAATTTTGTCGGAATGACGTGTTGAATATTTTCTAAATAAAATGTTTTATTAAGAAATCAAAATTGTTAATGAGTGAGGTAGTCTAAATTATTTGAACTAAGAAGAGTGAATGACATGATTATTGGACAGTTTATCAACAAAAGAATGAGAGCGGGGAAGAGACCGACCGACCGACTATTTTCATGGGCCAGTCGAAGAATTATGAAATATTCGCATATTTGCTTTTCGTGAATGGGCACATCGGTGTATATATGCAAAAATATTAGACTTTCAATACAACAATATTGGGCCTACTATCTTTTTAAAGACAATAATTTAATGTGGTAAGGTGGTCAGACTTTTACTTAAAAAATGTTAGCTAGTGGTATCTGAGTGCATATATACATAGCTAAATTTGAATGACTTACTACTTCGTGCGTACGTTTTGATAATGTTCATATCACCATTGAAATGCGTGACTCATTTTTATCTCATTGCGTATAGGAAAAAAGGATGGAAATAGTCGTAATTTCTAAGTTTAGATTAGCCATATTCGACTTGCCGATTGTGCTACATCGTTTATCAAGGTGTCGCTGTATTTATATATATGCGTATACATTTCTGTTGTTTTGTCTCCGTGTTGTTACACATAATTATCTATATGACGCTCACATTAAGATGCTTAAGAAAACAACGTAGAAATAAATTGATTTGTTTGTATTTTTTATTGTAGGAATTGAATGTCAAAAGAGAAATAAATTCTAATTAATCACTTTCGTCCTTCGAACAGGCTTCCGTACATAAAAAAGTTTTTTTTCTAATAGGGTTGGAATCATATATATATATATATATATATATATATATATATATATATATATATATATATAGAGTTCTCTGCTACTAAAAAGCAGGAATATTTTCCTTATGATGCCCATGCTGGTCGACACTAGTCGAGGACCCTTAGTCAAATAATAAAACTAAAAATTATTAATATTAATATACAACCCAGTATGTCTTAACATTTTATTTTTTTTTAATTTCCACTATTATTTATTGTACAATACATGCATATACATATGTGCATATACATATGTGCAATACATGCATATACATATGTGTTAGTAATCTAATTAACAACCACAAGCATACCAAATTAAAAGTTATTGATTTAAGTCTCAAAAAACACCACCATACGACGAACAAAATTCGACTTCGAGAAAGATCTATTTTCGGTAATAGGCAAAATTTAATTCGCTAAAACTAACAACGATTTACAGTAAAAAATGCTAAAGGATATTTCTTGATCAAAAAATCAGATAAAATAATTATCAAAGCAAACAAGACGTGTAATGATTACAAAATCGATATGGATATGTACAATAAAGCTATTAACAAAAGAATTTAATAAGTTTTATAAAGAGGCACCCACCAACTGGGATAATAACCTAAATAGTGAAGTCAAGAAAATAGCTACAAAATTAAAAAACATTGATGATAGGATTTACAAATTTCACAAACAACAAGCATTTATTACAGTTAAGGACCATAAAAAAAATTTCCTAAACAATCGTCAATACTGATTACATAACCCAACTTAAATAATATCGGTAAAATCAGCAAAAACATCATTGAATGAGCGAGAAAATACACGAAATATGCTCTAGGAATGAACAGCAGAAGCCATCGAATAGTTTACTAATATACAAAAGAATTATGAATGTACATTCGTCGAATTTGATTTTTTGTAAGTTTGCTCGTCCATCACGGAAAATCTACTAATGCCTGCCATCAATTTAGCAAAAATAAAACCTACTATCCTAATAGCGATCGCAAAATAATTATCATAAAGCAGGCACAAAAACATATATTATTCAATAATTTGTATCTATGGATCAAAAGAAGCAACCCAGAATTTAATATTGCTATGGGAGTATATGATTCAACCGAGGCATATGCATTTGTGGGAATCTTTTTATTGTTGCGACTGAGATTCATTTTCGACATTAAGGACACAGACTCTAAAGAAATAAATGTATAATTCTCCACAGTTAAACAAGGCCACAAAATATAAACTGTTTGAGAAAGTAACTAATAAAACTTTTCAAAGATCACGAGTTATACATTAACACTATCAGCATTCTAAAGTGATCAACTTTCTCGATGTGACCCTGGACTTGAATAATTTTACAAACTATATAACAAAGATATGTATTAACATAGATACGTCAGTAAAGAATCAAACCACGACCATAAAATTCTAGATAATTTACATCAATAAAAGTTAGATTACCTACAATCTCCAACCATAAGGAAATATTTGATAATAATAGAATTAAATATATAGAAGCTTTAGAACTAAGCAGCCATAAAGTAAATTTAGGTTTTTTAGAAAACGAAAATAAAAGTAAAAATAAACAGAAACATCGTAGGTGTAACATTTTAGGTTTTAATCCGCCTTTTAATCGTAATGTTCAAACGGATATTGGAAGAATTTTCCTAAAATTATTCATAAGCACTTTAATCATTCACCAACACTAAAAAATAATTTCTTAACAAATATATTCTTAAATCAATCAGCTATAGATGCGTCAATAATATCGATAAATCTATACCCTAATATAACATCATATTAAATGAATATATTTCCAACGAAGACAACGTTAATTCTTTTAAAATAAATGCAACTGCCGAAAAAAAGAATTTGTCCCTTAAACGGTCACTGTATGACTGACAATATTGTAAACCGAGCTAGCATACATTCCGGTAACAATGCAAAATTTTAATTTGTTCAATTGAAAATCCTTGGAAATTTCGTTTCTACCATCATCGAATGACTTCAGGCAATATATAATACAAAAAAAAAAACAAAAAAAAAAACACCACTGCTCACTCTAAATTTATCTAGCAATTAAAGAATGGTGCTAATACATCTATTATCAGCTGACATATTGTAGCTAGAGAGAACTCTTAGAATGGGAAATGTAATAGGTGTAATTTATGTCTTCTTGAAATATTAGTAATCTTAAAACATTTTAATAACCCTAATTTATTAAACAAGAGAAATGAATTGATGGTGACATGTAGGCATAAAATTAAATGTCTTCTTAAATACGTTGATCCAGATTCATTTTTTATGTAAATTATGGTTTGTTTTATTTTTGTAATCTCACTTTATGCTTAATATAAAATTAATATTTACAACATCAAAAATATTTTTACATAAATATATATATATATATATATGTAAATCTCGTTTATTTAAAATGGCAAATATATTTTCTTTTAAATTAAAAAGTTGTAACTCAAGTATAATGTATAACTGACAATAACTTACGATAACCAGATATTTTTATTAAAATTTAAATTACATAACGGTCAGTCTATACTCAGCACGTGAAGATTGCGTTTTGCATGAAACTCCGAATCATCCGAGATAATATATATATATATATATATATATATATATATATATATATATGTTAGGACCTTGAATAAGTTCTCACTGTTTTCTAACAGATCACGTTCTCAGAACTGCGTGCATGCAGTTTCAGATGGTAACACATCTATAAGGAAGTACTATAAGCAAGCTTGAAAGTCAGTGTATGTCATTTCGCCGAAGTGTAAACAACTTTGTTTTCATAGCGTTAAACATGTCAGATTTGGGCAAAAGAAAGTGTATTTGCGGGGAATTTTAATGCACTACTTTATTCAAAAGAAATCGGTAGATGAAGCACACAGAATTCTTGTTGAGACTTACTGCGACCATGATTTATCGGAAGCAACAAGCAGAGATTGATTTAGATGTTTCAAAATAAGGATTTTGATGTTGAAGTTAAAGAACGCTCTGTCGCATCGAATAATTTTAAAGACGAGTAACTGGAGGCATTAATTCATGAAGGCACATGTCATGCGCAAGATGAACTGGCCTAGGAGTTGATCATACAACAGTTTCAAGACGTTTGAATGCATGAGAAATGATTCAAAAGCAAGGACATTGGGTTTCATACGAGTTGAAGCCAGAAGACGTCGAACGGCTCTTGTCACGAGTGAACAGCTATTTCAACGACAGAAAAGGAATTTTTTGCATAGTATCGTGACCAGCGATGAAAAGTGGTTACACGACAAAAACCCAAAGCGTAGAATATCGTGGTTTAAGCCTGGTCATGCATCAACATCGGCGGTAAACCCGAATATACATGGTTCGAATTTTCTGCTTTGTATTTGGTGGGAACAGCTGGGTGTAGTTATGAGCTGCGGAAACCGACCGAAACAATCCCGGGAGATCGCCATAGACTACAACTGATGCGTTTGAGCTTGAAGAAAAAAGGCCGCTATACAGGCAGAGACTCGACAAAGCGATTTTGCAACATGACAACGCTAGACCACATGTTGTAAAACGCGTGAAAACCTACTTGGAAATACTTAAATGGGAAGTCCTACTCCACCCAACATATTCACCAGGCATTGCCCTGTCCGATTATCACCTGTTCCGATCGATGGCACATGGACTGGCTGAGCAGCGCTTTCATTCTTATGAATATGCCAAAAATGGGTCGACTCGCGGTTAACCTCAAAAGTTGGGTCTTTTTTTCTGATGTGGAATTCAAATGCTGCCAGAACGATGGGAAAATATAGCAGCGAGCGATGATGGACAATACTTTCAGTGACATGTTTCTTACTAATTTTTGTAAATAAAACATTACTTTTCATGAAAAATCATCGAGAACTTATTCAAAGTTCTAATATATAAATTAAACATTATTGAAGATAAATACAGAAAACACTACAAAACATCGCAAACTATTAGATAGATAGATAGATAGATAGATAGATAGATAGAAGTTTCATTTTGTTTAAAGTGACACATAGAAATGTTGCTCATTTAGATATTTTATATGAAATATGATCATTCCTATATTGCCACTAAATTATATCTCTGACGAATATAGTTAATACTTAGGATATACATAAAGAAAGATAAATATTTTCTTTTAAATAAATTTAATGAGAAAATTTAAGTTAGATCATAAGTAATTTCCGTTTTTGACAACCAATTATAATGATGTAAGTATCACCCAATATACTAATTAGACGTGGCAGTTATGAATAAATTAGGAATGCACGCACATAGCTTACTTGTTGCACGTCAGTGACTGTGTCTACAGTAGATTAATGGAAAAATGTTAATCCCTCCCATGACAAATATGGCCGTATACAACAAGAATAACACAGAAAAAAATATTCTGGAAGATGGTTGGTCTATACTACCCTACCAAACATCTGATTTTGCACGAACAGATTATTACTTTTTTCGATTGCTTTGATAGGAAACGCACTCTTTAATTAAAGCTAGATTCAAGATTTCTTTGAAAACATTTTCACATACGAACCTGCGGAATTTGGCACGAAGTGGAGCCTGATAAGTTCCAACAATTTTTTTTTTATAAATAAAAGTGAATATATAATATATGTAATATGTAACTGTAAATACTTCTTTTAAAGAATAATTTCGATAAAAAAAATCAGGAAGTAATTAGAACTCAAATTAATACAACAGAATTATTTTCGTATTATTTGAAAACATATTATCAAAGAGAGGTCTACATATAGTGGTGAATCCATTATTGCATGTGATGGCTATTTTTGATTAAACTAAACTGAGATAAACCTCGCAGAAATTAAGATCTTACAGTTGTTGATAAAATGTAATTTGTTCACTCAAATGTAAGAGATTTCACAGTTTAACACGAAATCGAAACTACCATTAAACATATACAGAATTTTAGCCAAACGACTGAAGCGCCATTGTGTAACGTTTAGTTTTTTACATGAATCCTCTCTTTCTTTTTCACTCCAGTAAGTTTGGTGGTTGTGTTGAAAAATGCAACATTTCAGTAGTGTGCGAAACTTTCCAGATAGAAGCATGTTCTTCAATATTTCTTGATACATAACACTATCCACGATTCTTTCCATAATATATAGTGACTAACTGAAGGAAAAATGGTCTTAAATTATTTTAAGTTCACTATCCTTAAAAGTTTGCAGAGCAAATTTATTTTAGATGAAATGTTTTTTTTCCAGAATGTATCTCGAATAACTTTCTACCAAATATTTAGATAGTAGTCTCCTCTGGCGCAAAAATTGTATCTCGTAATGAAAACACCGTCAATGAACGTTCAGTTAAAAAAGACGACCCTGTGTACGTGTTCCAAATGTCACTCCTATCTAATGGCGTGTGCGAGTAATTGCATCCGTGTATATTTCTGTGTCAAATGTCATACATACTTCTTCTGTGCAGTCGAACCAACACATACACATGTCTCTCTCTCTCTCTCTCTCTCTCTCTCTCTCTCTCTCTCTCTCTGTGTGTGTGTGTGTGTGTGTGTGTGTGTGTGTGTGTGTGTGTGTGTGTGTGTGTGTGTGTGTGTGTGTGTGTGGTTCAGTAATCTAGACATGTTATGTCTAAATTTTTTTTACCTTATTTTAATCCTCTCAAATCCACTCATGAAAAATTGATCCGTGATTTTGAGAAATTTAAAATAAAATAAATAGACATGTCTAGGTTATTCAACCAAACATACTTCAATGAATATATGCTGCTAAAAATTTACAAATATACATTTATATATAATACGATTACCGACCACTTGATGATTAAGTGGAAGTGTATGAAACTGGAATCCGTGGTCGGTTACTGCCCACCTGAGTTTTGACTTAAAATATATTAAATCTCTGCCATTTTTATGGCATTGAGCACTCTTTTTCAAGTGTGCAATCTTAGGCGAACTCCTTTGAGATCTGCTAATATCTATATCTATCTATCTATCTATCTATCTATCTATCTATCTATATATATATATATATATATATATATATATATATATATATATATATATATATATAAAGATATGTAATGAATTTTATACGTGTATTTGCATATGTGCCTGTGAGAGCGGAACAATTTTGAAAACAAATGTTATAAATAATTATTTTCCTAATTTTGAATGTACGTAATCTCATACTTATATATATCAATATATATCAATATATATCAATATATATATATATATATATATATATATATATATATATATATATATATATATATATATTGCATCTTTTAAAAGTAAATTCTACGAACAGCGGAATTTGACTTTATCTGTCTTTTCTCTCATTTCGATATACCTAGTCAGCCACATACATGCTTGTTTCGCTGTATTACCGCTCATCAGTGTATCGAGACATCTGATTGCTTCAAGCTGAGATCGAAACTCGACCGATTTGGCATCATTCAGATTTCTCACCCCTACTTTATCGTCGCACGGCAGAGAAAGGGAAATTTTGAACGTATTACATACGTGATGGTTAAAAACAGCAGGTGATAAGATAGTTTTAAGCTATGCTATACTTATAGGTTAACGTGCTCAATATCTGTAATAGAGCATTTTAAATATAAATGTGGACATCAGGTTCAATACCCAGAGTCGTCAGTCTGTTTTCTGCTAAACGCAATGGTCAGGCCACGTTTATTTTGTTGGCCTGACGATTGCGTTTACCATGAAGCAGTCTGTCGACTCTGGGTGTTAATTTCAGTGTCCATATATATATATATATATATATATATATATATATATATATATATATAGATAGATAGATAGATAGAGAGAGAGAGAGAGAGAGAAGGAAAGAAAGGGATACATTTTACTCAGAATCTTAGCTTACATCGGCATCATTCGATAATAATTTTGTAGGATGTTCTGATAATGTCACAATA